>BKCP01005294.1:903955-963830 GCA_008636005.1 Striga asiatica | reverse complement strand
ATTTCGAGCCATTGGACGAGATGAATTGGGAAGATCTCCGAGAGTTGGAATATTTGGAGAGAAGATTAACCCCGTGGGAGCAAAAATATTTAGAGTTGTACGAGCGAAAGAACTTAGAGGAGAGGCAACAAGTCGAGGCCGAAAAGGAGTCTCAAGAATCACATGAGCACGAGGCCAAGTGCATGGTTGAAGTCGAGGAGGAGATTTTGGTCGTGGTCGAAGTGGGCCATGATAAGGTACGCGCAGGACGATGCGGATGATGAGGTGGTGACGCCCCAAGTGATGGTCATTGGCGAGTCCTTGAGGACAAGGACTCATTCAAAAGGGGAGAGGAATGATGAAGATGTGGGTTTCGAGGTCCGAGCACGCCGAGAGCCGATGGCAAATGCGATAGGGCGAAGCCGCAAGTAAGGGCGAAACAACACGTGCATGGCCAAAAGTACGTACGCGGGCTCAAATACGAGGCACACGAGCACGAGACGGGTCAACGCATACGCGTGACAGAAACATGAGTCTCTCGTAACGGAGCGGGCACGCGCGAGAGGAGCTCACGCGAGCACACAGACACACACGTGGAGATGCCGCGCGAGGCGCGTATGGGTGCGCATGAGGACGAACTTGGGTCGAAGAGATCACGAGGGCCTGACGAGCATGGGCCTGGCGATTATGGAGGTTTGTAAAGGGCCGAGGACACGGCGTGAACGCATGAACCGAGCAGATACACGAACGGTGTAATATCCCATTCAGTAATTAATAAAAGTAATTATTTTAGTTCTAAGTTTGAACTAATTACTTTTATTAATAATGCTCGTTCCTAGTTTCGAGCCCAGATATTAAGTTATTCAGTTAAAAGTTCGACTTTAAGTTGAAAGTATTATCGGGTAAAATTTATTTAGTAATCGAGCCAGTTCAGTAATTAATTAATACCGGTCTGTTTATTTTTATAAATGGATTTATAAGATGGGATTAATTATAATAAGATGACAAATAATAAAAATCGAGTATATTGTGATTACTCGTTCAAGATAAGTCGTGAACCGAACCAAGCATGTTCGATTACGAGTTAAGATTATTACCGAGCAAATGATTCTCGAGCCTAGCTTAGTTTTGAGTATTGATCAAGTTATAAGGATTAATTAGACATTAATGTTTATTGAATTGAAATAAGTTATTTAAGATGAAGTTCAAGTTCAAGTAACATTCCATTTTATTTAGTTAAATGGATGTATAGTTTGAATGAGAAAGAAAAAGAATAATGAGTCCAGACAAGTTAGGTCTTGACTTCGGTTAAGTATCCATGAACATTAAGTTATAAATGTTCAAAGAAGTGAGAAAATTTATTTAGACATTTTAGTCTATTTAAATTATTAGAGAGAAATATGAAATTTTTAGAATTTTCGTTTTTTTCGGTTTTCGATTGTAGTCGGAATATATGTCCGATTTCAGTTCCGAGAAATAAATTAAATTATTTTCTCTCTATATTTTTAGTAGACTACAAGATAAGAACAATTTTTCAGCATAAAAAGGAAAAATGCCAAAAGAAAAGAAGGAAATTCAAAAATTGTAAGAATTTTCGATTTTACGGTAACTGTTCGTTTTGAGTCAGAATTTGGTTCCGTAAATTGGAGAATTTTCACTAAATCTCGAATTTAATCATTGAGATCAGATTAGGATCAGAAGAGGGGCCTTTCTAAGCATTGCCTATGGGTTGGAGAAGTTTACAAGTTAAGAATACTATTTATTATCTATATTTATTTTTACAAGTTTGTATTGTTTATTTTGTTATTTTCTTCACTCAATTATGATGTCTTGCAAATTGTGCCTATAAAATAGAGGCCTAAAAATCAGAGTTTATGCACTAAAGTTAAGTACCAAAAGTTATATAAGAGTATAAGAGAGATAAGTAGTAGAAACTTTGGAGAAGTGAAGAATTTGAAGTAAAGAATCAAGTTTTTATTCTAGCAAGAAGGAGGTAATTTACTTATCTTAATGTTACATGCTTAAGTTCATGTTTTGATAATAAGTTTACATATTTATAAGTATGTATATCATGATATAGAAGTTAAGTTTATAATTGATTCTATGAATATAAAGAGTTAAAGTTGTTCAAGATCAATTATATGATATATGTACTTGATTTGATGAGATGTTGATAAAGATATGAATAAGCTGGAAGAGTATGATTTAAATAAATGATTATTATGTAAAAGAGGAGTACATGAAAACAAGAATTAAGAGATTTGGCAAAATATAGCTTGAGTTATGAATTTTTAAAGATGAACATGTAAGATGAAGTTTATGTTCAATATTGAATTTAAATTCTCATAACTTGATGAATATGCATGATAAAATTATGAAATTTTGAGGACATGTCTAATTATAAGTTGAGATTATGACTGTTAAGTTTCATAATTTAAAGATGAGAAATGAATAAGTTATGAATATAAGAAGGCATATATCTAAAGATAAGTATATATGCAAGAATATTCATGAAATGTTTAAGTTGTTAAAATGAGATGATCATGAATAATTCTCATATAACTGATGAGTAATTTGATGATGTTTTGGTGTAATATGTTGATGTAACGCCCCGTTTTATTTTAAAGAATTTATTTAATTAATTAATGAAAATCAGAGTTATTTATTATTTTTTTTTAAAAAAAAATCCAAGTTAAAACATTTATTGAGAAACGGGCGCTACTTACTAACATCATTAAATAACACACATGCACGAATTATCAATAAAATCAGTTTCAAATAAACGTAAGTCTTAAAACCATTTCAAAAGGTCTAGCATTATTCAAAGTTCAACCAATCAACCATAATTCGAAAAGTGAAAGCAGTAAATAATCCAAGGCAATTAATAGCAACCAAGTAAATATCGAGTTTATACGGAAGCATAGGTTTATCAACACATATGACCACCATCTCGCTTGTCCTACACCACCGCCTCCAGCTCGTCTCAACCTAAAACGAAGGAAGAGAGAAGACAACAAGAAAATAATGGGGGTGAGCAACCAACTAGCTCACCATTATCGCACAGTTATCTCGTATAATTATTTAGAAAGCAGTTTCATAATAAACCAATATCAATATCCGTATGCATAGAATTCAAAGCCTAAACCCCCTACCCGGCCCTATCGCAAACCTCCTATGTACATACAACAACCTTCCGGATACGACGGCATGGCTGTAACTGGAAACCTTCCCATCCCCGGATACGACAGTCCATGGGATCCTTTCCAGGAGACAGTGAAGTTGAATTACCCCTCCGCTCTACACGGATTCGAGTAAATCAGACAATCCCCTCCGCTCTACACGGATTCGGGCGTCCACCTCCCGGATACGATGGGCAGGCGACTTCCACTGCTTTCGCATTCATCAAAGGCACTATCGTTCGGGACACTTAGACTAGAGTTCTCATGCATACAAAACTTTTCAAAGAAATATTACACGAAATAAGGAAGTGCGATAATTATGGAATACATCATAAATGTACCCACCTGATAGCAGCACGGTTCACAGTCACAAATCTTGAAATAAGGCAAGATCAACACCTCTAGACACCTACATGATGTCAAGATCCTACTATCAGAATCTATCTCGACTTAAATCGGAAATCACAAGACAGACCTAGTCGAACACGTTTCGACTAAGTAGTTCGTGAAGTCCTGTGGATGTTGGAACACTAAGACTCGGCTCTAAACTCGACCAAACCACATAAGGGAGTTCACACAAATCCATCTAAGATTTTACCAATTCAAACTCACATAAAACCAAAAATCAAGTCGATCCAAATTTTCCATATACAATTATGCTCGAAAATTGAAATCATTTAATCGCATGAAAATAGAAGGTCAAGCTACCCTACGAATTAAGCTCTGAAAATTCACACAAAATTTCATCTACCAGAAACATGAAAAATCACAAAGTTTCAGCTTTAAACTCAAGATACCCTATTTTATAAAATTCGAACAACATATCAGCAAAATGGGCACATTAATTCATACTCAGACTTAATGAATGAATCTGATCTTGAAAATTTTACACAATAACATACAGTATGCCAAAGTCCATTTGTAAAAATCTCAGCCTTAAATGATAACTGCTGCTATTTTTAAAAATTCAACCGAGCAACAGCAGTTTATCGAATTTAAACCCAAACTGAATCAACACGGACTCTAAAAATTCCCATATTTACAAACATGATCAAACACGTAAAATATGACTCTCAGTAAATTTTCAGAATTTTCCATGCAGTAACCGATTTTTAAAAATTCAAACAACAATTCTGCAGATTCAATAAATAAAATATTACCCATATCAAATCAACTCCAAAAATTCTAAGAATTTAACACAACAAATATAAGTCACAGAGGCATGACATATTCGAATTTTCAGCTCCTTTCAGTCAAGCATGAATTTATTATGCATTTAACAATATTCTGGACAGAACACAATTTAATTATTAAAAATAGCTACAGGTCTCCAAAAATTATGAAAATATTACACAAGGCAGGAAATGAACATATAACACATCCTTAAAAATTTCAAAGTGTTTCGAGCAGCGAGCTATTTTTAAAAATTCAAACACCGAAACAGCGATTAAAAAGCTCGACGACTTAGCAATTTATTCACAACATAAAATTTCTCGTCCGAGGCCTTTTCATAAGACCAAGGACTCGACATTGTTCCAATATCCACCAACTTACACGACTTTCAAGGTCTCGTTCGATTCTTGAGAAAATCGAAGAGGTCTCGAACATACGAACATACGAACACATAAAATCATAACAATATATTTATTCGCACATATTCACATCAATAAATTCACATCATTGATCAACGAGCACTGCACGAAAATAAACACTCAACGAAATAAACATATACGAGTTAAACGAGACGGAAAAACGACGAGGTACCGTTCTCGGAAATAACTCGAAAAACGTCACGAACACGAACGGGCTCGACGGAGGCTCGACGGGGCTCGACGGCTTCGCGCGGCTCGCCGAGGAGAGTGCTGGGGTGGTCCTTCTCGGTTGCGGAGTTGCTGCGATGGCCGAGGCGAGCCGTCAGAGGTGCTGCTGCGGGGGAAAGAATCTCGCCGGAAAAAGCTTCGTAGAGAAGCAGGTCGCCGGAAGTTGCAGGTGGAAGGGCTCTCATCGTCTGGGCTCGTGGGCTGCTCGAACTCGCCGGAAAACTCGAACAAAGGATCGCCGGAGGGCTGGCCGCGGGCTGCTGACAGGAAAACGAACTCGCCGGAAGTTGCAGGCCGGCGGTGCAGCGATCGGAAAACGAGGGAGAGATGGCGACGGGTCTTCTTCTGTTCGTGGCGGAGGAGGCTCTGCGCGAGTTCAATGGAGGGCTCGCAGTTCACGACGATCGGGATTTGAGCGAGAGAGAGTGATGATGATGACGAGATTCTGGTGACGGAAAGGACAAAGACGAGAGAAATCTGATCTTGCGAGGAAGAGATGATGATGATGGTGATGTCGATCGAAAAGGACAAGAGATTCTGCCCACGCGCACCTGTCCCCTCTCCACGAGGCACTAAACAGGTCGTGCACTCTTGCAAGCTCCGGTGATGGGGTCAACCGTCGGGCTAAGACGCCGACTCGATCGAGAATCACGAAAGGACCAACAAATGTGGCTGGTACTTCCTCTCTCTTCCCAGAACTCGAGGCGTACAACGCCTCTTTCGTACTCAAAACTTCGTACGGTACCATCAAGATCGTCACTCATAGCCATCGCTATGAGCGCATTTTCTTATGGTAAGAAATTCCACACGACACACCCATCGAGTACACCAGACTCAAAACCAGTCTCTCAGGGTCTCGACAGTATGTCCTAAACACATAACTATCTGGATCTCCACGCGGTACCAAGTTCAGTCTCGTGCCCGGGTCACGTTGACAACTTGCCCACAATCCCAAAGTGATCCGTGCGTCCGTATCAACGGGCCGCCACGGGATCTCATACAACAGGATAACAAAGCAACAACAACGCCACAAACTCAACACTGATACCTACAGAAGTCTCGGTTCTGCTCGATATCGGTGACAAAGCCTCATTCCCTGCCGACACGAGTAACAACTCGTATGCGGTATAGGAAGTATCGACTAGATATTCGAATTCTATGACAGAAACTGACTCTCAAATAGGGATGCTCGACGATCCCATTATAACGGTCTAAAAGGACATAGCCAGTCCGAAGTTTAATGCACTGACACCCGAGAGATGTCACACACACTGGCGCTGCATAAGCGGGGCGCTGGGACGTGCGCGTACATCTATTCGGAGAACAGCTGTAGGGTCAAGGTTTCGGCCGCACACTGGCTTGGGGAGCGCCTGCGTTCGGTGATGGTGGCTGCAGCTCTCGTGCGAGTCAACGATCGGCCCTGCAGTGCCTCACGTCTCTCAGCACAGGCTCGCATGCTCGACCACCACTTCGCGTGACTACACCCAGTCAGCGTCGGCGTTCGGTTCGAGGTACAGAAAAGAATTACTCTAATTCAAGGCTCACACTGCAACACCCCGCTAACTAGGGCCAATTTTTCGCAAATTTTAACTCTTTCGAAAACGCTTATAAATTTTTCAAAATCATTTGCAAACTATCTCGGGATGCTGCTAAGGACTTTTCTGCTTAAAAACCCGTTTCTTTAACCTAGGTCTAACAACTGGTTTAGACTTAAAGAATTCAGGTTTATATTTTTACGAATCATGCATATTAGTCTGGACCCGTTCATACTGGCGAACCGGGTAAAATTATTTAAGTCTGAAAATAGCATCATGCATGTTCGAAAATAAACACAAGCATAGCGGAAGTCTGAAATGCGTGGAATTATTTAGTTTAAAAACAGTTTAAACAGATGTCCCGGGAACAGCTTTCGTGCGGAACTCACGACCACCACCACCACAGCTTGACTCACGCCTGCCCGCCGACCCTGTCATCTGAAAATATAAAGTGGGGGTGAGTACGGTCCACTTGTACTCCATAAAAACCCATTCTAAAGTAAACAGCAATATTAATAATGATATCACAAGCTGGTATATATAAGTAAACTGAAACTCCCGGAACTCTCTGGCCGGTAACTCCCGGAACTCTCTGGCCGATAACCGTGTGCACACTCTGATGGTATAACTAGGGCAAACTGGGCCACCACCAGAACTGAGGGAAGGCAAACTTGGCCTAAACCCAAAGTGGATAAAACTCATATACATACATGAATGTGATATCGACTATTAAACTCAATGTATAACCCAGACTGGGTCCCCACCTGATCGGTTTTGAAAATGAGTAAGTGCGGCTGTGCTGGTAGCTGACTCCTCAAGCTACATAAAAATATAAGCAAACAAATATACTAAGTACTATGCTCGTCATATGCTCAAAAATATTCTAGGATGCTCTACTCTATCAGATTACTCATCCGGATATAAAGGAACGATCTAAGGGTTCACAGAAATAATTCTAAGTCCGGAAATAATACTGATATGCTTAACTGATCTGGTTTGGCTCGGAAAAATACTTAAATTTCGGAATAAGACTCGGACCGAAAATCACGAACCAAAACGGACTCGAACCGCCGGCTAAACCGGCCGGTTCGCTAACTGGCTGAACCGGGTCGGGCTGGACCGGACCCGGTTGGACCACCGGGTCACACTGGACCGGTTGGTCACGGGCTGCTCGGACTGGCCGGGCTCGATCCCGTGCCGGGCCTGCTGGGGCCATGGCACGGCGCTGGGCACTAGCTGGGTGCGACCGGGCACGGTACTAGGCGCTGCTGGGCGCGGGCTGTGCGGCTGGCACGGGCCCTGGCACGACTGGTGCCACTAGGTGCGGCTGGGCACGACCGAGAGTCACTGGGTGTGCTGGCGTGCTGCTGGGCACGGTCGAGCACGAGGGACGCGGGAACTGGCGCGTACCCGGGTTGACTGGGCACTGGGCGTGCGGCTGGCACGACCCGAGTGCGACTGGCGCGAGAACGGATGTGGCCAGACACTACTCGCGCGGCTCGGGCGCGGCTAGGGCTGTCAGGGTGCTACCGGGCGACCCTGGGCACGCGGGCATGCTGCTGGGCACGTCCCGGGCTAACTGACTACTCGGGCGTGCTGCTGGGCACGTCCCGAGGCCTCTGGACCTGACTCAGGGTCACTACAGCACGGCACTGGACACTCGGATGCGCTGCTGGCACGACCCGAGGTCGACTCCGCGTGGTACGAGCGACTGGCTCGGGATCACGCGTGCATGACACTGGGACAACACTGCCGGGCGCTATCGGAGGTGCTCTGGCGCGACTGGCGCTGAGACCTCGCGGGCTGGCACGGACAGGCGCGGCTGGGCGCTGTCACGTGCACTGGGGACTGCGGTGCCTCGCGAGCGCTAGGCGCGGGCACGGACAGGGGCACTGCCTGGCCCCTGCGACGCGGCACGGGCACGGCACGCGCGACTGGCGCGGCTGGTGACCCTAGCCGGTCCTTTGCCAAACTTCCGGCAACTTTGCCGGGGACTACTGAACCAAATCAACCTAATATGACATAAAATGCTCAAAAATGCCAAAAGTCACTGAGGGACCTCGGTTGGATTTGGTGGTGGGCTTATAGGGCCGATTAGGCACGAGGCCACCCTAGGGCACAAAAATGAACATGCTCAACATGAAAATTGACCTAGGGCCGAATGATATACATCAAAAATCATGGCTAATGAGGCTAGAACATTGGTCAATACATGCATGCACATATACTTAGGTTCGGGGGTGAAAATGGCTCGATTTCACTTAACAAATTGACCGAACAAATGAACTCAAAGCATGAAACTGTTTTAACCATGTCATACTCATGATTTTTGAGGATTTTTAAGATGCTAATCTCGGCCATATCATGCATGTACCATAACTTACGAAATTAGGGCTTAAATCTTCAAAAATCCAAATCTCCATATTCTTCTCGTGCATGGCATCATTTTTGTACATGATAAATCTTATTTTATCATGAATAAGTTAGGAAAAATGGTTGTCACGAGCTAACCTTGCTCAAAAGTCGAAATGGTGCCAAAGGACTTTGCTCGGGGATCTCGCGGCCCTAGGAACTTGGTCTCGGCTTTGGGGCTTGAATGGCTGAGGAGGATAGCTTCATGGGACTTAGAAAAATCCAAAATAATATTTGGAAGATGCTAAGACTCGAGATGAAAGGCTGGAGCACGAATTAGCCGAGCTTCCTCTTCCCCGGGGTCAATGTGCGTGCGCGGCTTGGGCTAAGGCACACTTCGTTTTTCTCTTGTTTTCCCCTCAAATATGATAAGTGATTAATGTGTCCAAGAGCTGGGGAAGTGCTGAGGACATCCCTTGTATAGAGAATATGGGCGGAGGATACAAGGTGCACAAGGCTCACAAAATTGGGACAAAATGCACTACACATGCGCATGGGACAAGGGTGATGGGGTTTGGGCTGACATGCACGAACTTGGAGGAGAATCCTGGTGCTTTGGCAGGTTTTGGTCAGCTCTGGACGTTCCCAAGGGAGTGGCACCACTAAGGGACAAGGCCAAGCATTAAACAATGCCCCCACTCAAGCCCACTACCAATAAAAAAATGCTAATAGCCATGTGATTGCCCTTAATCCTTTCTTAGGGATAATTAAGCTGAATTAATCCCTAATTAATCTCTTAATACACGCATGAGGTTGGGCCCTGGGGAAGTGGGCCGAAAAACTCCACATTGGGCTCGAGAAGTGGGCTGGTGCGCTGCCAGCGCTGGGCCTGGGCGCTGCTGGGCCCTGGGCGCGACCTGGGCGCGAGCTAGGCGCGGGCTGGGCGCGGGAACTGCTGGCCCGGACTGCGCGCGAGAAAAACACTTGGGCCGATTATGCCACATGCTTAGGGCTGGAAAAAGAGTTCTCCACACTTAGGAAAATTCCAAAGGTGTTTGGCCATGACTTGGGCCACCATACTTGACTCGCGCGGGGCTAGGGTGCGGGTACTAGGGCGCGACTCATGGGCCGGCTTGGAATGCACTTGAACCGAGGCTAACCCTTGGCTAGGGCTGAAAAATGGCCACACTTAGGTGCCACCAAACCTAGAAAAATCCCCTCAATACTTGGTCATGACTTGGTGCGAACTCGGCACGGCTTTGGCCCGAACTCGCGAACCCTAGGCGCGAGTGATCTCGGGGCCACGCACGAACTAGGTGCGGTATACTAGACCGAGGGAATAACATCCAAGGCTTGACAAATATAATCTCATACTTAGAAATATTCTAAGTAAGGCTATGAGCATGGCTAGGGCTCGAACAAGACTCGAGACAACTAGGGCTCGAGAATTGGCTAGGCGCGAACTAGGCGCGATACTCGCGACCGAACAACTCGGTTCCGGACACGGCTAAACTTGGACGATTTATCGAAACAAACTCGGTTTTGATTATTCGACAACTGAAATAACTAATTTCGACTGAATAAAATCCATTACTAAAATAAATAGACCGGAATTAATAACTGAGATTGAATAGCTGATAACTGGGCTCGGAACTCAAGACGAGCAGTATTAATAAAAAGAAATAGTTCAACTGGGAACTAAAAACTGTCATTTTTATTAATACAGAACTGGGCTATTACAATCTATCTCCCTTAAAAATATTTCCGTCCTCGGAAATGCTAAACTTGAGAAATACATACAAGAGCTGAAAATATATACAACTGGGTACATATCAGAACTCAAAATCTGGAAAACGAGCTCTAACATCTGCCTCGCGCTCCCATGTGGCATCTGAATCTCCGTGGCGATTCCACCTGATACGAACGAGGGGAACGTCTCGGTTCCTGAGCCGAAGGACCTTTCGATCCAGAACCGCTACCGGCTGCTCCTCGTAAGTCAAATCTGGCTGAAGCTGAATCTCGCTGTGCTGAAGCACATGCTCGGGATCGCACACGTTTGGGCGTAGCATCGAAACGTGGAACACGTTGTGCACGCCAGCCAACTCGGGAGGCAGAGCCAATCGATAGGCAACTTCGCCCACTTGCTCGAGAATCTCGAACGGACCTATATAGCGAGGATGCAACTTCCCTCTCTTCCCGAAGCGAACGACACCTCTCATCGGTCGAACCTTCAGGAATACATGATCTCCGGGCTCAAAGTGCATCTCTCGTCTATGCTTGTCGGCTGAGGACTTTTGCCGACTCTGAGCTGTCTTGAGCCTCTCTCTGATCCAGGCTACCTGCTCAGCTGTCTCCTCGATCAACTTTGGACCGAGTACTCGTCGCTCTCCGACGTCATCCCAATACAGGGGCGATCGACACTTGCGGCCATATAGTGCTTCATAGGGAGCCATCTGAATAGACGCCTGATAACTGTTGTTATAGGCGAACTCAGCTAGTGGCAGCCACTTCTCCCACTTAGCACCTCTGTCCAGAATCAAGGCTCGGAGCATATCCTCGAGCGTCTGGATCGTCTTCTCGGACTGGCCGTCCGTCTCTGGATGGTAAGCCGAACTAAACTTTAGCTGGGTGCCCATTGCCTCATGCAAACTCTCCCAGAATCGGCTGGTGAATCTGGGATCTCGATCGGATATGATCGTAACGGGCACTCCGTGGAGTCGAATAACACCACGGGTATATATCTCGGCAAACTGATCCATCGACATGGTCATCGCCACAGGCATAAAATGCGCGACTTTCGTCAACCTGTCTACCACTACCCAAATCGCGTCGTGATGCTCAGACGACTTAGGTAGTCCCGTGACGAAGTCCATGGTAACCTCTTCCCACTTCTAGCTGGGAATCTCAGGTGGCTGTAGCAGACCTATGGGACTCTTGTGCTCGGCCTTTACTTGCTGACAGACCAAGCACTTCTTCACGAAGTCTGCTACATCTCTTTTCATGCCTCGCCACCAGAACGACCTTTTCAGGTCGTGGTACATCTTGGTACTCCCAGGGTGGGCTAAATATGGCGCACTGTGGGCCTCAGTCAGGATTTCCTTGCGTAAAGTCCCGACTTTTGGCACGACAATGCGGCCTCTGAACTTTAAGGCTCCATCTGTGCCTCGGTAAAAGCCCTCTATGCCTCCGGCGTGAACCTTCGCCTCTAAAGTGCGAATGAACTGATCGCAGGATTGCTCCCGCCAGATTCTTTCTCTCAGCATGGGCTGAACTCGCATCGAGCTAACACTCCCCGAAATCTCCTTAGGAAGTGAGTCGACAACCTCAATCTGCATCCGGGCAAACTCTCGGATAAGCTGGCACTGATCGGTGATCGAGCAGACTGACTCACCCCTCACCTTACGGCTTAGGGCGTCTGCTACCATGTTCGCCTTCCCCGGATGGTACTGTATGGTGCAGTCATAATCTTTCACAAGCTCCAACCATCGCCGCTGGCGCATGTTGAGCTCCTTCTGAGTGAAGATATACTGCAAACTTTTGTGATCGGTAAAGATCTCACACCGACCACCATACAGATAATGGCGCCAAATCTTCAGTGCATGCACAATCGCTGCCAATTCTAGGTCATGCGTCGGGTAATTCTGCTCATGGGGCTTCAACTGACGTGAAGCGTACGCAACGACTTGGCCATCTTGCATCAGCACACACCCAAGACCCTGCTTCGAGGCATCACTATAGATGGTGAAACCTCGAGTAGGATCCGGAATTTTCAGCACTGGAGCCGTCGTAAGCCTCTTCTTGAGCTCCTGGAAGCTCTCCTCACAACGACTCGTCCACTCAAACTTCACAGATTTCCTCGTCAACTTGGACAAGGGGAGGGCAATCTTAGAAAATCCCTCGATAAATCTGCGATAGTACCCTGCTAGACCGAGAAAACTGCAGACCTCGGTGGGACTTCTGGGCACAGACCAGTTCCGAACTGCGGCAATCTTCGCCGGATCAACCCCAATGCCTCTCTCGGTGATGATGTGGCCTAGAAATGCCACTAGCTTCAGCCAAAATTCACATTTGGAGAACTTGGCGTACAACTTTTCTCGCCTAAGGGTCCCGAGAACAACCCTCAGATGCCGCTCATGCTCCTCCAAACTCCTGGAGTAGACCAAAATGTCATCAATAAAGACGATAACAAATTGGTCTAAGTACGGATGGAACACCCGATTCATCAAGTCCATGAACACCGCCGGCGCATTACTCAGACCAAACGGCATAACCACGAACTCGTAGTGTCCATATCTCGTCCGGAAAGCAGTCTTGGCTACATCAGACTCCTTAATCTTCAGCTGATGATAGCCGGAGCGTAAATTGATCTTGGAAAATACGCGGGCTCCTCTCAGCTGGTCAAACAAGTCGTCTATCCTGGGGAGCGGATATTTATTCTTCACCGTTAACCGATTGAGATCTCGATAATCGATGCACATTCTCATGGATCCGTCTTTCTTCTTGACGAATAGGACGGGTGCTCCCCAAGGTGAGACGCTGGGTCGGATAAAACCGAGTTTCAACAACTCCTCGATCTGCGTCTTCAGCTCCTGCAACTCCTTCGGAGCCATACGGTATGGTGCCTTAGACACCGGTCCTGCTCCTAGAACAAGATCGATGGTGAACTCCACCTGCCTGCTGGGTGGTCCTCCTGGTAGCTGATCCGGGAACACATCCACGAACTCACGAACAACTGGAACATCGTGAGGTGTCTATGCTCTCGATCCTTCATCGACAAGGCTCACCAGGTAACCCTGACAATCTTCTCTGCGCAGAATCTTCCTCGCCTTCGCCATCGATACAACACGAGGTAGGGTTCGCGTCTTTGAGCCGAAAAAGGTGATCTGACTGTCCTTCGGAAGATGAAGAATAACCTCCCGATCGTGGCAACGAATGTCCGCTCGATAACGCGTCAACCAATCCATACCGAGAATGAGGTCGAAATCCCTCATCTCGATAACATAAGCTTCGGCCTTCAGAATTCGGCCGCCAATACTAAGGTTAAGGTCCTCTGCCTTGGAGCTCGTCACTATCTTCCTCCCCGAGGCTAGACTCACCTCGAGAGGGTCAACAGTGTTGATGGGCTGAACTCCAATGGCCTCCACACATCGAGTCGACACAAAAGAGTGTGTCGCACCAGTGTCGAACAGAGCAAATATAGGTACATCATTCAAAACAATCATTCCGGACATAGTACCTGGGTTCTGCTCTGCCTCAGCCTGCTCAACTGCATACACCTGAGCCTGCTGTCCTCGCCTCTGCTGCTGAGGCGGCCTCTGCTGCTGCTGCTGTGGCTGTCGGGGCTGCTGCTGAGGCTGCTGCTGCTGCTGCCTATCCGGACAGTTCCGGACGGTATGTCCGGGCCTCCGACAGTGAAAGCAGACGTTCTGCCCAGCAAGACACTCTCCGCGGTGTGGGCGTCCGCATGTGCCACATGGTGGGACCTGTGGCTGTCTCTGCCTGTTCCTCCGGTCATTCTGCTGACCCTTCCACTTTCTCTTGTTCTTAGGCTTCGCCTGCTGGACAGGCGCTGGCTGAGCTGGCGGTAGTGCCGGATACTGAACTGGGGGCAACGCTGGGGGCTGAGCTGAGTCCATCCTGAGACTGGCGTCTGTCTCCTGGGCCTTAGCGACGACATCGGCGTAAGACTGGACGCCGTGTCCCGCAACATGGTGACGAATAGCTGGCAGAAGCCCGTCACGAAAACGTCTCGCCTTCTTCGTCTCAGTGTCCACCAGATAAGGGACAAAGGACCCGAGACGAACAAACTCCCGCTCGTACTCATCTACGGAGCGGTGGCCCTGCTTAAGCGCCAAGAACTGGCGCTCCATCTCAGCCTTGTAGGTATCCGGGTAATACTTCTCCCGCAGCATCTCCTTGAACTGTGCCCAGGTGAGGTTCTCCTTCTCACCAGGGCGCAAGCCCCAGTAGGAGTTCCACCACAGCCTGGCGTCTCCTGTCATCTGGACCTGGGCACACAGAATGCTGTGCCTCTCGGAGCACTCAATGATCTTGAAGATGGCCTCGAGACCTTGGATCCACTCATCGACTAGTCGAGGGTCTCCCTGCCCCGAAAACTTGTTTGGGTTGTAGCCGCGAAACTGGGCGACTACCTCAGCCTGGGACATCTCTCTCTGAGCTTGGTTCTGACGACGGGCCATCTGATAGTAAACCGCGAAACTGGGTCAGAACAGGAGGATGAAATTGCGTAAGGCTGAAAGGAAACGCTGAATACTGGAAAAAGGCACAAATTTCTTGACGAGTTGCTAAAAATAACTCGATAATCTAGAGTTCGACAAGAGTTCGAATCTAGAGTTCTGAAATCTGATAGAGGACATAACTGATACTACTAGAAGTCTTATACTGATCTGAGCATCTAGAGTTCGGATTATCTGAATCCTATTGAGCATAGACATAGTACGGTTTGCTTATATAAACTTTGAAAAACTTTTACAGCAAGCACTTACCTGGTAGTCGGCGCGGCGTGAGTGTGGTGTGGTCGAGTTTTGCAAAATTTCCCTGTCTTTTAAAACATTCAGAAGCACAAACGGTGCTCTGATACCAACTGCAACACCCCGCTAACTAGGGCCAATTTTTCGCAAATTTTAACTCTTTCGAAAACGCTTATAAATTTTTCAAAATCATTTGCAAACTATCTCGGGATGCTGCTAAGGACTTTTCTGCTTAAAAACCCGTTTCTTTAACCTAGGTCTAACAACTGGTTTAGACTTAAAGAATTCAGGTTTATATTTTTACGAATCATACATATTAGTCTGGACTCGTTCATACTGGCGAACCGGGTAAAATTATTTAAGTCTGAAAATAGCATCATGCATGTTCGAAAATAAACACAAGCATAGCGGAAGTCTGAAATGCGTGGAATTATTTAGTTTACAAACAGTTTAAACAAATGTCCCGGGAACAGCTTTCGTGCGGAACTCACGACCACCACCACCACAGCTTGACTCACGCCTGCCCGCCGACCCTGTCATCTGAAAATATAAAGTGGGGGTGAGTAAGGTCCACTTGTACTCCATAAAAACCCATTCTAAAGTAAACAGCAATATTAATAATGATATCACAAGCTGGTATATATAAGTA
Source organism: Striga asiatica (assembly GCA_008636005.1). Lineage (NCBI taxonomy): Eukaryota > Viridiplantae > Streptophyta > Magnoliopsida > Lamiales > Orobanchaceae > Striga > Striga asiatica. The sequence continues at coordinate 947,825 of BKCP01005294.1, read as the reverse complement.
AACTGAAACTCCCGGAACTCTCTGGCCGGTAACTCCCGGAACACTCTGGCCTTTAACCGTGTGCACACTCTGATGGTATAACTAAGGCAAACTGGGCCACCACCAGAACTGAGGGAAGGCAAATTTGGCCTAAACCCAAAGTGGATAAAACTCATATACATACATGAACGTGATATCGACTATTAAACTCAATGTATAACCCAGACTGGGTCCCCACCTGATCGGTTTTGAAAATGAGTAAGTGCGGCTGTGCTGGTAGCTGACTCCTCAAGCTACATAAAAATATAAGCAAACAAATATACTAAGTACTATGCTCGTCATATGCTCAAAAATATGCTAGGATGCTCTACTCTATCAAATTACTCATCCGGATATAAAGGAACGATCTAAGGGTTCAGAGAAATAATTCTAAGTCCGGAAATAATACTGATATGCTTAACTGATCTGGTTTGGTTCGGAAAAATACTTAAATTTCGGAATAAGACTCGGACCGAAAATCACGAACCAAAACGGACTCGAACCGCCGGCTAAACCGGCCGGTTCGCTAACTGGCTGAACCGGGTCGGGCTGGACCGGACCCGGTTGGACCACCGGGTCACACTGGACCGGTTGGTCACGGGCTGCTCGGACTGGCCGGGNGAGATTGAGAGAGATCGGCGTGAATTGAGATTTTTGAAAGGGAGAGATAGATACATAATTTGTATATATATATTAGCTAGGTTTGACTATTCTTAATGAGCAAGAAAAATTAAAAAAAAAAAAAAATCCCACTCACCCAACAATCACATGCGGGAAAAGAAAAAGAGTGGGCCAGATTTGGGCCATTGGGCCGGTCTGTAACAATGAATTGGCTCACGGGCTCGGGTTCCGTTCACGCGGGTGTTTTCGGGCTCGATAAAATCGCACGTTAATATATTCGGCTCTCGGGTCCAATTCAATCACACGAAAATAAATCCAGCTCTCGGGCTCGGGTTCTCCAATTACTAATTTCGACAGTTCCAATCGATCGCACGATAAATAAACAAAACTCCGGACAATATAAATTAAATACGTACATTGATTTTAAAATACTAATATTATTAATCAAAATATACAATTGACAATTACACATATAATATTTAGACATTCAAATTGGCAAGCAATAATTAATATATCACAATAATAATAATAATAATAATAATAGTAATAATTATGATGATAATAATAATAATAATAATAATAATAATAATAATAATAATAATAATAATAATAATAATAATATTTAAAACAATCCACAAATAAATGGGCATTACAGTCTACCCTCCTTAAACGATTTCCATCCTCGGAAATCCAAGAAAAATCATCCCGACAGGACAACTGACACACGAGAGAAGCTCAAACCACTCAACTCGGATACTCCGTCCGAATCTTCCCACTCTACCAAGTCACACCGCACTAGCCATGGTTACCCTGCCGGACTTTGACGAGTACCTCTTCCGGACTCTTCCTGCTGGATTCGTCAATCCAGTAAGTCACCGGTACCTCATCAAAGGTAAGGTTCTGCCCACTTGCAGCTCGTCAAAGATCGCCTCGTGCCTAGAGTCACGCACATGTCCCCTCTCCACGAGGCACTGAACAGGTCGTGCACTCTTGCAAGCTCCGGTGATGGGGTCAACCGTCAGGCTAAGACGTCGACTCGGTCGAGAATCACAAAAGGACCAACAATTGTGGCCGATACTTCTTCTCTTCACAGAGTTCGAGGCGTACAACACCTCTTCCCGTACTTAGAACCTCGTACGGTACCATCGAGATCGTCACTCATAGCCATTGCTATCATCGCACTTTCTTATGGTAAGAAATTCCACACGACACACCCATCGAGTACACCAGACTCCAACCAGTCTCTCAGGGTCTCGACAGCATGTCCTGAACGCATAACTATCTGGATTTCTACGCAGTGCCAAGTTCAGTCTCGTGCCCGGGTCACGTTGACGACTTGCCCATGATTTCAATGTGAATCCGTGCATCCGTATCAGACGGCCTGCCGCGGAATCACATACAAATGGCTAACCAACATCAAAAACACCATCCTCAAAACTGATACCTTCAGAACACACGGTTCTGCTAGATATCGTTGACAAAGCCTCATTCCTTGCCGACACGAGTAACAACTCGTATGCGGTTTAGGAAGTGTCGACTAGATATTTGAACTTAAACTGACTATTAAATAGGGATGCTCGACGATCCCATTATAACGATCTAAAAAAAAGACATGGCCATACCGGGGTTTAATGCACTGTCACCGAGAGATGTCATACACACTGGCGCTGCATAAGCGGGGCGCTGGCACGTGTGCGTACATATGTTCGGAGAACAGCTGCAAGGTCAAGGTTTCAGCCGCACACTGACTTGGGGAGCTCCTGCGTTCGGTGATGGTGGCTGCAGCTCGCGTGCGAGTCAAGGATCGGCCCTGTAGTGCCTCACGTCTCTCAGCACGGGCTCGCGTGCTCGACCACCACTTCGCGTGACTACACCCAGTCAGCGTCGGCATTCGGTTCGAGTTACAATAAGGATTACTCTAATTCAAAACTCGCACTATCTGAGGTAACCCGAAAGGAAAAGGTTTTTACAAAACCAAGAAACATTAGGGTTCATCATATCGAAAGAAAAATGAATATCAGCATCCTCAGCTAGGAATCATCCCCAACACAGTGGTCATTGCCGAGCAATGAAAATGATCAGCTCGCATGGCCCTTCCGACTAACAGTGTCGACCGTCACGTCAGCTCTCTCGCCAGTAGCTAATCGTGCCGGCAGTCCTAAACGAGCTTAATGCTACGCTGCTAAGATTTCACGTTTCTGGATCTCATCTCGAAGCCTCCTTGGTTGATTCGTCTCGATCGCGTCTCGAATATAGGTCATCAACGATAAAAAAAATAAAACACGACTGATCGATCTAGGTATGAATGAAGTACCAGACCGAATGACATCACCAAATCAAATCGAAGGAACGATTTCAGACAAGCGGAAAAACGAAACTGCTCGTCTTAATCAATACATCAGCTTGCAAATCTTGAAATGAAACTCCAAACAACAAAAACAAGAGTTTTCAGAGGATTGCCAAAGATTCAAATAAAATACAAAGGTTCACTCTCGAAACTCCGAAGAGAAAAAGAACGAGAGTTTTTCAAAGATTAACTATGAACGCAATTAGAAAACGAAGACGGCTCTGCACTGCACGATGCGCTTACATCTGGCTCGACTACCCTCCTAAAAAAAAATTCTCCTATAACAAAACATCCCTAGAAAGGTGTCGAGGCTCCTCCCGATCAGGTATGCGATGATTCTCACGTACGCCACTTCGGTTCAAAGTTAAAATAGATCACGAAAGAAAAATTGATCGCCGTCTATCTCGAAGCTAAGGTATTCTCAAGGTGACCTTCGCATTGACTTAGCGAAGTTACTGCACACGGTTCGATATCAGATAAGGATCAATATAACTGAAGTTCGATGCTCAACTCCATCCCAAAATTCTCCACAAGGAAAAGAAATTCAAGCAAATTGTCACGGAAGGAAAATCAAATAATAAGAATGGGTCACGAAATACAACTCAAACTTGACTACTAAGCGAAAGGTAGTAATCAAGGACAAAGGAATAGCACTCGGGTAGCAAAGGCGTGAACGGTAGGTTAAAGGGTTGAAAACGAATCAAGCTCGCACATTAATATTTGCTGCAAATCTCCAGAAATCTGATTGCACGAAGATCGTATCTTGAACGCATCCCCTGAATGAATCTTGCGCCGTTTGAATCGTAAGGGACAAGACTACAATTCATATGAAGACACTGAGGTTCCCAGATTACCAGAAGCATGCCAAAAATAGCGAAAATAAAAGACTCCAACTGCTGCGATTTGCACGAAAAACTGACTATGCAACGATCGGATCGGCGCAATTATCAATAAATAAAAGAAAAATAACAAACACGCGATTCCTGTTCCTCATGAAAGGCAACAGGCTGATCTAAAATTTACAAGAGGACTTCAAAAAGAAATGACGAGGTTTCAGGGTTTAAAAACAGCCATGGAAATAGATCACATATAAGATCGAAAAACCAGAAAAAAACTGGACGCGCTCTCGAAGAACTTTGGCCACATCATCCAGCATACAATCGATATTCACTTGGTTCTTGCTCAAGATGAAACATAAGAGATAGAAATTTAACTCATCAGAAGAGTTCAAAGCCTATCGACCGAGTTCAAGGGGTCAAAACAGCGACTAAACAGTCATCAATGAAAGGTTTTCAAAAAGAGGTTTTTCAACCAACTATTACAACGTATGAAAATCACGAAACGAAGGTTCGGATGACAAGTCAAGGCTTGAATTTATTCGATAACAACTCAGCCATAAATAACAAAAGAAAAGGGTATCAATAACTCAACAACAGAGTTCTAATACCCACGAATAATTTCGCGAGACAAACTAACGAGAAATACACGGATAATAACGAACAACTTATAACAAGGGAAAATCAGCCATAAACCCGATTCCCATGAATCTACATGCACAAGTGGTCGGATCATCGACATGAAACCGACACTTAGACTCCACTCCCGGTTCCCATTGACCGGGTTCTACACGCGACTAATAGTCATACACACAATAGTCACAGACTTCCGAATAATCCACACACCCGGGACCTCTTTGGTTGTCTGCTCCATTTACTTAAGCCTTCTCTTCTGAGATGGCTTGCGAATGATTCTCACTCGATGGTACTATACAGAAACTCATAACGAGTGCACTGTTGGGGACCAAACTTAACTCGATAACACCAACCCGAAAACTCACAACAAACAATTCTAGTTGGAACTTAACTCTATACCACTAGAGTTTAAGTCCGAATAAACGGAGGGTAAATTCCTAAGCCCCAATAAAAGAACAAGCCATAATCACGTTATTCACAATAATCAAAACAAATAAACTCATACCTTGAGCTGGCGAGGCGTGACGAAGCGAGTGGTCGAATGGTCATTAAACACTTAATCAAATATGAACCAGTCTACAGAAAAGCAAGACTGTCTCTGATACCAAATTGTAACGCCCCGTTTTATTTTAAAGAATTTATTTAATTAATTAATGAAAATCAGAGTTATTTATTATTTTTTTTAAAAAAAAAAATCCAAGTTAAAACATTTATTGAGAAACGGGCGCTACTTACTAACATCATTAAATAACACACATGCACGAATTATCAATAAAATCAGTTTCAAATAAACGTAAGTCTTAAAACCATTTCAAAAGGTCTAGCATTATTCAAAGTTCAACCAATCAACCATAGTTCGAAAAGTGAAAGCAGTAAATAATCCAAGGCAATTAATAGCAACCAAGTAAATATCGAGTTTATACGGAAGCATAGGTTTATCAACACATATGACCACCATCTCGCTTGTCCTACGCCACCGCCTCCAGCTCGTCTCAACCTAAAACGAAGGAAGAGAGAAGACCACAAGAAAATAATGGGGGTGAGCAACCAACTAGCTCACCATTATCGCACAGTTATCTCGTATAATTATTTAGAAAGCAGTTTCATAATAAACCAATATCAATATCCGTATGCATAGAATTCAAAGCCTAAACCCCCTACCCGGCCCTATCGCAAACCTCCTATGTACATACAACAACCTTCCGGATACGACGGCATGGCTGTAACTGGAAACCTTCCCACCCCCGGATACGACGGTCCATGGGATCCTTTCCAGGAGATAGTGAAGCTGAATTACCCCTCCGCTCTACACGGATTCGAGTAAATCAGACAATCCCCTCCGCTCTACACGGATTCGGGCGTCCACCTCCCGGATACGACGGGCAGGCGGCTTCCACTGCTTTCGCATTCATCAAAGGCACTATCGTTCGAGACACTTAGACTAGAGTTCTCATGCATACAAAACTTTTCAAAGAAATATTACACGAAATAAGGAAGTGCGATAATTATGGAATACATCATAAATGTACCCACCTGATAGCAGCACGGTTCACAGTCACAAATCTCGAAATAAGGCAAGATCAACACCTCTAGACACCTACATGATGTCAAGATCCTACAATCAGAATCTATCTCGACTTAAATCGGAAATCATAAGACAGACCTAGTCGAACACGTTTCGACTAAGTAGTTCGTGAAGACCTGTGGATGTTGGAACACTAAGACTCGGCTCTAAACTCGACCAAACCACATAAGGGAGTTCACACAAATCCATCTAAGATTTTACCAATTCAAACTCACATAAAACCAAAAATCAAGTCCATCCAAATTTTCCATATACAATTATGCTCGAAAATTGAAATCATTTAATGGCATGAAAATAGAAGGTCAAGCTACCCTACGAATTAAGCTCTGAAAATTCACACAAAATTTCATCTACCAGAAACATGAAAAATCACAAAGTTTCAGCTTTAAACTCAAGATACCCTATTTTATAAAATTCAAACAACATATCAGCAAAATGGGCACATTAATTCATACTCAGACTTAATGAATGAATCTGATCTTGAAAATTTTACACAATAACATAGAGTATGGCAAAGTCCATTTGTAAAAATCTCCGCCTTAAATGATAACTGCTGCTATTTTTAAAAATTCAACCAAGCAACAGCAGTTCATCGAATTTAAACCCAAATTGAATCAACACGGACTCTAAAAATTCCCATATTTTACAAACATGATCAAACACCTAAAATATGACTCTCAGTAAAATTTCAGAATTTTCCATGCAGTAACCGATGTTTAAAAATTCAAACAACAATTCTGCAGATTCAATAAATAAAATATTACCCATATCAAATCAACTCCAAAAATTCTAAGAATTTAACACAACACATATAAGTCACAGAGGCATGACATATTCGAATTTTTAGCTCCTTTCAGTCAAGCATGAATTTATTATGCATTTAACAATATTCTGGACAGAACACAATTTAATTATTAAAAATAGCTACAGGTCTCCAAAAATTATGAAAATATTACACAAGTCAGGAAATGAACAGATAACATATCCCTCAAAATTTCAAATTGTTTCGAGCAGCGAGCTATTTTTAAAAAATTCAAACACCGAAACAGCGATTAAAAAGCTCGACGACTTAGCAATTAATTCACAACATAAAATTTCTCGTCTGAGGTCTTTTCATAAGACCAAGGACTCGACATTGTTCCAATATCCACCGACTTACACGACTTTCAAGGTCTCGTTCGATTCTTGAGAAAATCGAAGAGGTCTCGAACATACGAACATACGAACACATAAAATCATAACAATATATTTATTCGCACATATTCACATCAATAAATTCACATCATTGATCAACGAGCACTGCACGAAAATAAACACTCAACGAAATAAACATATACGAGTTAAACGAGACGGAAAAACGACGAGGTACCGTTCTCGGAAATAACTCGAAAAACGTCACGAACACGAACGGGCTCGACGGAGGCTCGACGGGGCTCGACGGCTTCGCGCGGCTCGCCGAGGAGAGTGCTGGGGTGGTCCTTCTCGGTTGCGGAGTTGCTGCGATGGCCGAGGCGAGCCGTCAGAGGTGCTGCTGCGGGGGAAAGAATCTCGCCGGAAAAAGCTTCGTAGAGAAGCAGGTCGCCGGAAGTTGCAGGTGGAAGGGCTCTCATTGTCTGGGCTCGTGGGCTGCTCGAACTCGCCGGAAAACTCGAACAAAGGATCGCCGGAGGGCTGGCCGCAGGCTGCTGACAGAAAAACGAACTCGCCGGAAGTTGTAGGCCCGCGGTGCAGCAATCGAAAAACGAGGGAGAGATGGCGACGGTCTTCTTCTGTTCGTGGCGGAGGAGGCTCTGCGCGAGTTCAATGGAGGGCTCGCAGTTCACGACGATCGGAATTTGAGCGAGAGAGAGTGATGATGATGACGAGATTCTGGTGACGAAAAGGACAAAGACGAGAGAAATCTGATCTTGCGAGGAAGAGATGATGATGGTGATGTCGATCGGAAAAATAAAACGAGACAAAATCTTTCTCTCTTCCCGTTACGTGAAATCGAGAGAGATGGGGAAAAATCTGAGGGCTGCGGGTTGAGTTTTGCCAAGAGAAAACGATGATGGAGATATATATATGTATATGTGATATTAGGTTTAGGAAAAAGTCTTAATACACAAGAAATCCCAAACACACACACGCACGCCTGAAGAAAAAAAAGAGGAGAAAATCTGTCGGGCCGGGCCCGGGAAGTTGGGACAAATGGATTTGGGCCGATTGGGACATCAAATCGGCTCACGGGCTCGATTAAAATTTAAACGGACATTTTCGGGCCCAAATTCGGTTCCAACGAAAGTTCTCGGGCTCGATTTCGAATGCAAACACGCGATAAAAATAAACCGAACAATATATATATAAATATATATTCATATTTTTTAAATACACATTAATAATTAAATATATCACAAAATCAATTAGACAATTACACATTTAGCATTTAATCACATTTGACAATTAATAAATATCATGGCATTCAAGAAAAATAAGTATAAATATTATCACAAAGATAACAATAATAATAATAATAACAATAAAAATAATAATAATATACCCCAAATAATCCACAATTAAACGGGGCATTACAGTTGAGTATACAATTTTATAAAGATTGTATTATGTATGATATATTAACATCATGATTAAATGTTACTAGTAAAAGATGATATGGCTTGAGATTATTTTCACTTTCAAGTTAATTAATTGAAAATTTAGTATAAGCCAATTTGGAGATATGATGAATGATGAATTAAGTATTTGATTGAGTAAAAGATCAAATTAAGTTAAGATAAGTTTATAAATCATGTTGATGATGTTGGTAAAAGTAAGCATATTTTAAGTTTAAATCAAGTATAATGTGAAATATAGTTATTTTCACATTTGAGTTATGACATGCTAAGTATAATACCATATTAATGTTTATGAAGACATGATTTTTACAAGGTTAAGTAAGTGACCTTAAGTATAAATAAAAAAGAGAAGTTAAGTATAAACTTGAGAAAAAGCAATTTTAATGAATTTCTATAAGATTTGGATAAGTTAAAAATCCTAAAAATCTTATTGAGTATATGAGCATAGTACTTAGTATATTTGTCTATATTTGATGTAACTTGCAGATACAGTACCAGTACAGCACTTATCGTTTTTCAAATGATTTCAAAGACAAAAAGGTGGGGACCCTGAATGGGTATCACATTGAGTACGATATGGATGGGATGAGGAGACCATCAGTTGTCTCAGAGTATATCCTAAAGTTTAAGTTTATTACGCTTGGGATGAGGAGACATTAATTTGTTCTCAGAGATTATATCCTAAGTTTTGATGGAGGCCGTTAGGTGCCTTAGAAATATCCATCAGAGTGTGTACACGTATCCGATTAACTATCGGCAAGATAAGAGAAAAGTTTAAGTTACCGATCAGATATCGGTTTATGATTATCCATATTCGTTACTCACCCCCATGAGTTTTAGTTTCAGGTAACAGGTCGAAGAGGAGGTGTGAGTGGAGCAGTGTTGGTGTGGATAGTGGACTCAGATGAAGACAAGCTTTGATACGGACATTTATAACATTCTGTATAATTAACCACGTTTTCAAGTATTTCCGCTATGCACATTAAGTATTGAACTTGCATTTTAATGAATTTCATATTTCAAGTTTTTACCATTATGAGAAATATGATTATGGTATTTTAAATGCAAGTTTAAAGGAAATCTGTTTTAATTATGTATAAAGAAGTATTAGACAAAAGTTTAAAGATAAACGGATTTTCAAGATGATGAGTTTGAGTAGAATCCCGAGTTAGTCGCAAAAGATTTCGAAAGAATGAAGTATATTCGAAGTAAAAGTTGCGAAAATTTACTCTGATAAGCGGGGTGTTACAGGTGGTATCAGAGCTAGAGTTTTAAATGCTCTGTATACTAAAAGGTTAAGTTCTGAAAGAGTAAGTTTCATAGAAATCAAAGTTTTTACAGGAAGTTTCAAGAAAACCCGACCACACCACGCTCACACCTCGTTAACTACCAGGTAAGTGCTGTTAAAAGTTTTATATAAGTTTTTCAATATATTCAAATTTACTAAGTCTATGCTCAATAAGAATTCATATATACGAACTCTAGAAATTTGTTTATATGTTCAAGTATTAAAGTTTAAAATCTAGTTTATCAAGTTGACTAGATTAAGAAAGAACTCAAACATTCTAAGTTAAGTCATAAGAATAAGATTCAAGTTAAGATCTGATTATAAAGATTGACGATGTATTTGAGCCAAGTATAAGAAATAACGGTATTTCAGGATATAATAGCCAAAAGTACGGGGAAAATCATGGGGGTTTGAAATAAGAACCAAAAAGCCGGATCAGATCCTGTAGACTTGAAAACTGAACCGTAAGAAATAAAGTTTTAAGAAAATAGTCAAATTTTTATAAATCAGAAGTTTTGATATCTTATCAGTTAGATATCATGAGTTAAAAAGTGACAAAGTTCGAGATAAAGTTATAAGTTATTTATATTAGTACTTGTAGAATAAGAACACGTCTACAAAGCACTTTTCAGAAATCAATGAGTATAAGTTTAAGGTATCGACATATAATAGTCACGTAGCCCGGAAAATTATGGAAACCTGAAATAAGGGTTATTAAGTCCGAATTACCTGGAGACTTGAAATCGAACCTTAAAAGATATCAGTTAATAAGTAACACATTCCAGATACCGAGATAAGTATTTAAGTTTCTAGGAAGAATGTTTGAAGTTAAGCAAGAGTAACTTGGACATGTGAAAGTTAAAGATAGTCTTTTTAATAAAGTAAAGACTAATATGTTTTTATCTTGGAGAAAGTATTTATCCCCAAAGATAAATGATGAGTTTAAAGCCATAAATAAGAAATGGCGAGAAAAAGTAAGAAAGAGTTAAGATTAACTGAAACTCTAGCACAAGCTAGGTGTTTTCGGAAAATTAATAATTTCCTTAAAGTTTAGTATAGCTATTTATTAATGGTTATACTGTTTAAGTAGAATGGTTGGTGGTTTTAAGAATGCCGCGAGGCAAAGTTTCAAGACCACAACTGATTAAAGTTTAAGAAGCATAGAATCTTGACTAAATTAAGAAGTTATCTCAGTCCAGAAATAAGTAGTATTGATGTGTGAATCAAGTATATACTAGAAGAGAATATTTTGCACAATCAATCTACTTGATAGATAGAAATTTTAATATCATGGAAAGTCAAAAGCAAAGAGCTAGACAAAGATTCAAGTACACTGTTGAGAACTCCATTATTTCTAAGAAGCTAGTACAGAAATATCAGAAAAAGGAGATACAGACAAATTCTCAACTAGTACAAAGTTATATTTCATAAAGGGAGGGTGCGTCTCAAGAGCACAAGACTCCATAACTCTGCCACCCATCATGGATGCAGTTTCACAAAGATAGATCTAAAGGATCAAATGCTCGCTTGCGTTTGAATCCTGGAGTTTCCACAGAATCTTGAACTGTTGAGATGCTGTTTTGAAGCTTCTGGATAAGTTCAGAGGATGTGTTTGCAGACTTGAATATTTCTCTTTGGAAGGGAGATATAAAAGTTTGATACACTCCTTCATCTAGAAATCCAAGCAAATGGTGGAAAAAGTTATTGAAATTCAACAAACCAATAGGTTTGGTATGAAATTTCATTTCTGCCCAAGTAGCAAGGATAAAGGTAGTCATTAAAGTTCCATATCCACCAGGAAGAATGATGAAAGCATCACAACTAGATATCATAGACATCAAGCAGTCATAAATTGAAAGAGTTATCATCAAAGTAGCAGAATCTTTGACCACCTTTGATGAAGTGAGATAAAAAGGAAGGATACTTCTCACCTGGATGTCGAAGCATTTAGCAGCCATTAAGAGGTTGTTAAAGAAATAGATACTAGTTCCTCCATAAAATATGTTGATGTTATGTTTCCCCAATTCTTTCACCAGTTGGCTTACAACATAAATGTTGTGAGGAACATTTAAAAATTTAGAACCACCAAGAATGCACACAGTTCTGAGGGGCTGAAGAAGTTTAGAACCTTGAGAAGACTTGGCAATAGCCATTTATTATGAGAGATGATTAGCTAAGAAGATAGATTTGCCTTTTAAAGAAGAGAAGTTCCGACAAGAAAGCAGTTGAGTCTTAAATGACTCTTATCTGTCAGAAGCGATAAGATTTATATACAGTACTTTGGTACTATCAAGAACAATGTTGACAAACATAATAATTGGAAATAATATTTTCCAGACTATAGAGTTTTTCTTCATGTTTGAACAAAAGCCATAAAGACATCATTTCTCGATGCACATATCCACTAGAATGTGTATCAAGAATCTGCTGAATATTTTGATCCAGAGATTCCTTACTCAAGCCATTCTTGATGAAAGTTATTTTATCTTCCCGATTATTTGACACAAAGCCCAAAGAAGTACAACGAGAGTCACAGTTCCAGCGAGCACATTTATAGCAGCCGCCTATTCTCTTTGCTCTATGTTTCTTGGCAAAAGTGCTTTTACCCATACCTGACAGATACTTGTATGCATTGGGATACTCGCCAGATATACGAACTTTTGCTTCAATCAGCCATCTTATATCATTTGGGATATTATTGAGCATGAGTATTCTCAATCTTTCTACTCGAGCTCGATAAATTCTCTTTATGATATTAAGAGGGAGAAAAGAATAGAATTTTCGGATTTTTAGCAGTGCTAAATCCATTGGTGATTCGGACCATTGCTGAAGAAGATTGAAGGATTACCAAGTTGGTTTATAGAAGAAAGATGATTATGAGATAAGTTTTCGGGTATGATTAAATTATACGAATGTCAGAAGATGCACAGCCAGTATGCATTTAATGCAATTGAAATCAGATGTGAGATGTCGGCAATAAGTGAGATGTTGCGACATTACGACAGTTGAATCATTAAAGGTAAATAAAGTTTACCTTAATGATTGGAATTATGGTATGACCACAGAATGGTCAAATTATTCCACATTAGAACAGAAATTTCAACGAAATTCTCGACTATAGTTAAGTCGGAGAAGTTGAAGTTAGAAAATATCAATAGTGATATTAACTAAAAAGGTTTCTAGAAAGAGAAGCAAGTTTAGTATAGTAAGATGTTAGTACAGAATGGAGATCTGACTTGTTAATGATGACAAGTGACATCGACATTAAGGTACAATGCATATAGATGTTCCGCACCCCAAGGGCCCCGGGTAGTGGGTAAATCGTATGCAATGTATCGCATAGTCAGTCAGATAAGTATTTTATATCAATTCTTCTCTAAAGTTGTCCAGTGTGCATAAAGTTTTACGTAACAATGTTACGTGAGTACGTGTGCGATTCAGAGTATGTGCTTTTGCACAATGAGTTTCAGTAAGATTTAACCTACGAGGACCAGCCGATAGAAGTTTTGGACCAGAAGGTTCATTGGCTGAGGAATTGAGATATTTCCTCGTAAGTATAAAATGGAATCGCCACATAGCGTTAGATGCCACTGGGAAGTGAGAAGTTGATGTTAGCATTCGTTTTCCATATTTCGAGTTCTGAGATATATATATACATAATTTGTATATATCTCAGATTCAGTATTTTCGAGGGCGGAAATAGTTTTAAGGGGGGGGTAGATTGTAATATCCCATTCAGTAATTAATAAAAGTAATTATTTTAGTTCTAAGTTTGAACTAATTACTTTTATTAATAATGCTCGTTCCTAGTTTCGAGCCCAGTTATTAAGTTATTCAGTTAAAAGTTCGACTTTAAGTTGAAAGTATTATCGGTTAAAATTTATTTAGTAATCGAGCCAGTTCAGTAATTAATTAATTCCGGTCTGTTTATTTTTATAAATGAATTTATAAGATTGGATTAATTATAATAAGATGACGAATAATAAAAATCGAGTATATTTTGATTACTCGTTCAAGATAAGTCGTGAACCGAACCAAGCATGTTCGGTTACGAGTTAAGATTATTACCGACAAATGATTCTCGAGCCTAGCTTAGTTTTGAGTATTGATCAAGTTATAAGGATTAATTAGACATTAATATTTATTGAATTGAAATAAGTTATTTAAGATGAAGTTCAAGTTCAAGTAACATTCCATTTTATTTAGTTAAATTGATGTAAATTTGGCCATTTCTAGTTTGAATGAGAAAGAAAAAGAATAATGAGTCGAGACAAGTTAGGTCTTGAGTTCGGTTAAGTATACATGAACATTTAAGTTATAAATGTTCAAAGAAGTGAGAAAATTTATTTAGACATTTTAGTCTATTTAAATTATTAGAGAGAAATATGAAATTTTTAGAATTTTCGTTTTTTTCGATTTTCGATTGTAGTCGGAATATATGTCCGATTTCAGTTCCGAGAAATAAATTAAATTATTTTCTCTCTCTATTTTTAGTAGACTACAAGATAAGAACAATTTTTCACCATAAAAAGGAAAAATGCCAAAAGAAAAGAAGGAAATTCGAGAATTGTAAGAATTTTCGATTTTACTGTAACTGTTCGTTTTGAGTCAGAATTTGGTTCCGTAAATTGGAGAATTTTCACTAAATCTCGAATTTAATCATTGAGATCAGATTAGGATCAGAAGAGGGCCCTTTCTAAGCATTGACTATGGGTTGGAGAAGTTTACAAGTTAAGAATACTATTTATTATCTATATTTATTTTTACAAGTTTGTATTGTTTATTTTGTTATTTTCTTCACTCAATTATGATGTCTTGCAAATTGTGCCTATAAAATAGAGGCCTAAAAATCAGAGTTTATGCACTAAAGTTAAGTACCAAAAGTTATATAAGAGTGTAAGAGAGATAAGTAGTAGAAACTTTGGAGAAGTGAAGAATTTGAAGTAAAGAATCAAGTTTTTATTCTAGCAAGAAGGAGGTAATTTACTTATCTTATTGTTACATGCTTAAGTTCATGTTTTGATAATAAGTTTACATGTTTATAAGTATGTATATCATGATATAGAAGTTAAGTTTATAATTGATTCTATGAATATAAAGAGTTAAAGTTGTTCAAGATCAATTATATGATATATGTACTTGATTTGATGAGATGTTGATAAAGATATGAATAAGCTGGAAGAGTAGGATTTAAATAAATGATTATTATGTAAAAGAGGAGTACATGAAAACAAGAATTAAGAGATTTGGCAAAATATAGCTTGAGTTATGAATTTTTAAAGATGAACATGTAAGATGAAGTTTATGTTCACTATTGAATTTAAATTCTCATAACTTGATGAATATGCATGATAAAATTATGAAATTTTGAGGACATGTCTAATTATAAGTTGAGATTATGACTGTTAAGTTTCATAATTTAAAGATGAGAAATGAATAAGTTATGAATATAAGAAGGCATATATCTAAAGATAAGTATATATGCAAGAATATTCATGAAATGTTTAAGTTGTTAAAATGAGATGATCATGAATAATTCTCATATAACTGATGAGTAATTGATGATGTTTTGGTGTAATATGTTGAGTATACAATTTTATAAAGATTGTATTATGTATGATATATTAACATCATGATTAAATGTTATTAGTAAAAGATGATATGGCTTGAGATTATTTTCACTTTCAAGTTAATTAAATGAAAATTTAGTATAAGCCAATTTGGAGATATGATGAATGATGAATTAAGTATTTGATTGAGTAAAAGATCAAATTAAGTTAAGATAAGTTTATAAATCATGTTGATGATGTTGGTAAAAGTAAGCATATTTTAAGTTTAAATCAAGTATAATGTGAAATATAGTTATTTTCACATTTGAGTTATGACATGCTAAGTATAATACCATATTAATATTTATGAAGACATGATTTTTACAAGGTTAAGTAATTGACCTTAAGTATAAATAAAAAAGAGAAGTTAAGTATAAACTTGAGAAAAAGCAAGTTTAATGAATTTCTATAAGATTTGGATAAGTTAAAAATCCTAAAAATCTTATTGAGTATATGAGCATAGTACTTAGTATATTTGTCTATATTTGATGTAACTTGCAGATACAGTACCAGTACAACACTTATCGTTTTTCAAATGATTTCAAAGACAAAAAGGTGGGGACCCTGAATGGGTATCACGTTGAGTACGATATTGATGTCATATGGGATGAGGAGACCATCAGTTGTCTCAGAGTATATCCTAAAGTTTAAGTTTATTACGCTTGGGATGAGGAGGCATTAATTTGTTCTCAGAGATTATATCCTAAGTTCTGATGGAGGCCGTTAGGTGCCTTAGAAATATCCATCAGAGTGTGCACACGTATCCGATTAACTATCGGCAAGATAAGAGAAAAGTTTAAGTTACCGATCAGATATCGGTTTATGATTATCCATATTCGTTACTCACCCCCATGAGTTTTAGTTTCAGGTAACAGGTCGAAGAGGAGGTGTGAGTGGAGCAGTGTTGGTGTGGATAGTGGACTCAGATGAAGACAAGCTTTGATACGGACATTTATAACATTCTGTACAATTAACCACGTTTTCAAGTATTTCCGCTAAGCACGTTAAGTATTGAACTTGCATTTTAATGAATTTCATATTTCAAGTTTTTACCATTATGAGAAATATGATTATGGTATTTTAAATGCAAGTTTAAAGGAAATCTGTTTTAATTATGTATAAAGAAGTATTAGACAAAAGTTTAAAGATAAACGGATTTTCAAGATGATGAGTTTGAGTAGCATCCCGAGTTAGTCGCAAAAGATTTCGAAAGAATTAAGTATATTCGAAGTAAAAGTTGCGAAAAATTTACTCTGATAAGCGGGGTGTTACAAACGGGCCTGGACTTGAAAGCACGTGTGGGCTTGGTTTTAACAAAAGTAGTCCGGTCGAGCCCGAGAGTTGGCAACAGGTCATGCGAGATGCGAGATGCGAAGTGCAAGGATATGCGTGGCAATTCGAGAAGCCTCGTGGGTCAGGGAATAACGCGCGACCAAGCACGCGGAGGAATATGCGGGTTGGACGCGCGATCACACGAGCTGACCGGGACAACTTGGCGCGCACGATTTCTAGAAGGCTTAGATTAATTATGTAATTTTCATAAATTATTAATAGTTGTTAGGTTAGTTTGGTAAGTTAGTGGCGTGAGTTGTTTATTAGTGTTAGGATTAATTTAGCTTGGTTAGGTATTTTAAATTTTGGTAAGTCTTGATATGCAAGACATTTAGTTACCTTAGGATTAAATATATTTTCCATAGATTAGAATTATAGTACTCATAGGACTAGATTTTGTTTTTCTTATAAATACCCAATGTAGTCATTCTATTTCATCAATGAAGAAGTTAATGAAATAACGTTCGTAAGAGCAAAACCGTGTGTTTAGAATTCGTGAGAGTTTTATCATACAAACCGAGTTTGGCAAGGCTAAGACCCGAACCATCTCAAAACCCATGAAAAGATAAGGCTAATAATCGAGTCGTCCACACCTATCGCCGAGAAGGAGCCGTGGCAAAGCATCGTACGAGTCAATCGAGTTGAGGAGATACACGATACTTCATTAGTCGGGCACTGCGCGCGCGGTATGTGCGGCCAGTGACCATGGCTGGCCCTTGCCGGCCATCCGACTACTTTTTCAAGGGACATGAAACATATATCACTTCAAATTTATACACCATCAATCTCTTGATATATAAGGAGGATTAAGCTATCAAACTCGACTTAGGCATGCATGCAACAAAAGATTTTAAGGCATTTAACTCCTAAAATTCGAAACTCATGAAATCTCACGTGCATGACTTGATTTTTCTTCATGAAAAATCTCAAAATACCTTGAATAGGCTGAGGGAAAAAGATAGCTTGAGCTAACCTTCACCGAAAAGGAAAAATGGCTACTAGGGCCTTACTAGGGCTTGCTCGCGGTCTTGGGGGACAAAGGCTCGACTTGGGTGAAATGGCTGAGATTTGATGGACTCAAAAGACTTATAAAAATCCAAGAAACACTTGGAAGATGATAAGCCTCGTGAGAACTTGCGTGGAAATGGCCGAACCTCGTGAACTCACTTTCTCGGGCTTGCTCGCTCGCGTGAAGGGCTTGGAGGGAGGCTCTCGACTTATCTCTCAATTCCTCACTAAGTGTTCGAGCATTTGAAGTGTTAAAGAGCTAAAAGGGCTGAAGAATGAGTCTTATATAGTTTGTGGGGCGGAGTGCACAAGGTAGTGGTCAAAGCGGACAAAATAAGTGGTCTTTACCCTCTCCCATGCACATGAAAGTTGGGGCCAAGGTCTTGGATGGACTTAGCACGTTTTTGGAGAATTTTTCAGAGCATTATGGGGGAGAAAAGAGGTTTGTTCAGGTCTGGAGCATGCATTGGGGACAAAGACTCCATTTATGAATAAAATATTAGTTTGCCAATCACTCCACTTTGCACCCATGCTAGGTTGACTTCTCTTAAACTTTGTTAGGGCCATATTAGCTCTAATTAATCTCCATTAAGTTCTTAACACACGCAGCTCTTGGGTCATGAGGGAATTGGGCCGGAATTTCATGATTTGGGCTCAAGAAGGTGGACTGTCGCACTGCCAGCGCTGGGCCTGGGCGCGCGGCACTGGACGCGGCCTGCTGGGGCGGCACGGTGATGAAGATGTAGCCATCGACCCTTGCGATCCCGAGGACGAAACCTATGATGGCCTTGAGGGATGGCGCGAGATAGGCGAGAAAGGGCCCGAGGGAGTGGGAAAAGGGTGCATACACGCACTAAAAGACGCGCACCGGTAGTACACGGCAACCGAGCCGCGAGACACGCGAGTCTAAATCGTGCAAAGAAGAGCTACACTGCGGGAAGTGCACGCAAGTGTGATCAAGGGGGTGACGATGAGTGCGAGAAGATAGTGCCCGGCAAGGTGGGCGAGTGGTGCAAGGCGTGCGCAAGGGAACGGCGCGCACGGCGCATGAAGGCTAAGATAGGCGGTGCACGAGGGGTGGATGTATGGTGGACAGCGTGCACATGGGGCGGCTGCGATGGGGCAGAAGGCGAGTGATGACGGGCGCAATGAAGCGCGCAGCAATCGGGGCGAGCAGAGCGCGACGGGTAGAGAGACACGCGAGGCCATGGGCGAGCACAAGAGAGAGGCCGAGGGAGCAGGCGTGCGCGGCACTCGTGCGGAGGGCGAGCACGCCCGGGCAGTGGAACGGGGCACGCGGTGCGCACGGCAGGCGACGCTGATGAGAATGTGGCACGGCAACTCAAGAATGCCGCGAGTCGGGCTTACCACGCGAGGAAGAGGTTAGCGCGGAAGGACGCTGACGCGTGAGTGCTCGAGGTGGCCATGCGTGAGCGCGAAGGCAACGCGCGCGAAATAGTCGGGGACGCAGGCGGCGCGGGCCAGGTGAACGCGTGGGCACACGCTGGCGGGAAGACGCACGCGACCGGAGTCCTCGAGGAATCAGGAGACATGGTGTGGAGAGTGCACGCGCGCGCGAGGACAATAATGCCTTAATCCTTGAGGCAATAGGCGAGGCGCCCAAACGCGAGACCCGTGGCGGTTAGGGTTTCGGACGTGCCGCGCAAGTCAAGGATCTTTAGGATTCTTCTAGATCTTTAGTTTCCTTATTACTTTATGCTTTCTAGGTTGTTTAGGACTCCTAATATTTTATTGCTTTATTAGAGTTTTAGTTAGATTAGGAATAGAACTATTTGATGCCTATATAAAGGCCCTTCCTCTTGTTATTTTGATCATGCAGAAATATATACAAAAAACCCAAACTTTGTTCAAACTGTTGCTTTAGAATTCTCTACGTTTTCTCTTGCAACCAATTCTCGAAGGGGCACGCGAGTGAACCTCCGAACCTATCATCGTGACCGAGGCACTTTTGTGGCTCGACCGGCAATCGAACGCACGATCTCTCATCATTGGTGCTTTCGTTGAGAGGGTTTGATCGTGCGTTTTGTCCCATCTTTTCTTTTAAATTTCGTTTGTTAAAAAAAAATAAAAAAAAAAATAAGTCCAAATAGTAAAGAGCGTAGGAGGGAGAAGAAAGCCATGGCCAACAAAGAGATGCAAGACAAGCTCGAGAACTTAGACATGCAAGTACGTACCATGAGCGAAGCTATGGGCAGTTTTGACGAAGGGCTCGACTCTACCAAAGCTTCGGTGCGTGATCTCATGGAAATCATGAACCGAAGATTTGATGAGATGGCACGAAGCATCCAACGCCAACCTCACGACCAAGGACGGGACAGGCGGCCCGATCCACATCATGGCATGCACAAGCACGAGGAAGAGGAGTTCGAGCAGCGGTCCCAAGCCTCGAACAATCACGATCGACCGCGGGTCGACAAACCGCGACTTACGTTATCCACGTTCACCAGAACTGACCCCGACGCATGGCTCAACCGGGCTGTGCAATATTTTGAGCTTAATGAAATGGCCAGGAACGAGTGGGTGCATTATGCGGTGTATTATTTAGACGGCGAGGCCAACGTATGGTGGCAATGGCTCGCAAGCGTCTACCGGGGAAGGCAACAAGTAATCGAGTGGGAGAATTTCGAACGCGAACTATTCACGCGGTTCGGGACATCCGACTACCTTAATTACGATGAAGCACTTTCGCGCATACGGCAGATTGGAAGTCTACGTGACTACCAGAAGGAGTTTGAAAGGCTCGCATATCGAGTGCGTGGATAGCCCGAGAGCGCGCTGGTGGGTGCGTTCATTGGCGGGTTAAGATTTGATTTGGCTGCAGAAGTTCGATTGGAAAGACCTGGTACGATGCAAAGGGCCATGGAAGTTGCTAGGCGGAGGGAGGACCACCTCGCTGCCACTCGAAGGGGACGGGCGGAGCCGCGGTTCACCGAGCAGCGTCATGCACCACCGAGCCTAAACATGCCCAATTCGAATCCTCGACCGCCTAATAATCCTCGACCACCTATACCCGAGGTAAAACGGCTTTCGTTCAAGGAGATGCGTAGGCGACGCGAGAAGGGCCTATGTTTCAAGTGCGAGGAAAAGTTTGTACCAGGCCATAGGTGCAAACAGGCGTTCGTGATCGACGTGGTCGAATCTGACGAGGAGGATCCATTGACGGATGAGCGGGAGGTTGATGAGGTCGAGGCACAAGTATAGGAGGCCGAGATCTTGATGCACGCGATGGCTAGCACGCGCGGACCAAGGACGATGCGGCTACCCCCATGGGTCAAGGACCGACGCGTGATTGTGCTCGTCGACAACGGGTCATCACATAATTTCATCAACGCAACCCTTTCCCAGAAGTTAAAGCTACCCACAACCACGGTCGAACCTTTCGACGTGCGCGTGGCCAATGGCGAACAGTTACGATGTTCCGAAGCTTTCAAGGACGTACCGATCAAGTTCCATGGAGTAACCGTCAAGGCTGATCTTTATGCTCTACCACTTGTGGGACCCGACGTAGTGTTGGGGGTCCAATGGCTAGAAGGGTTGGGCGAGGTGACCACCAATTATCGCACGGGGGTCATAAAGTTCGACTCGGGAGCACAACAAGTCACGTTAAGGGCGAGCGAAACAAGTGGAGCCAGGGAAGTGGGTCTCAAAAACATCGAGCAAGTATGGCGAACAGGTGGTCAACTTTATGCAGTAGTGATCGAGGAGCTCGAGGCACACAAAGGGATGGTCGAGCGATCGCAGGAGGAGATACGCGAGTTGCTCGAGCAGTTTGGTCGAGTCCTGGGCGATCCGCAAGGGTTACCGCCACACCGGGAGTTCGACCACCTCATACCACTGGTCAACGAAAAGCAAGCAGTGCCCGTTCATCCCTATCGATACGCGCACTTTCAAAAGACGGAGATCGAGAGGCAGGTGGGCGAGATGCTCGAGTCCGGGCTCATTCAGCATAGCACGAGCCCATTCTCGTCGCCGGTCCTACTCGCGAAAAAGAAAGACGGCACGTGCAGATTTTGCACGGATTATCGTGCGCTTAATGCCGCGACTATCAAGGACCGATTTCCGATTCCAAGTGTCGACGACATGCTCGACGAGTTAGGAGGGTCACGCTACTTCTCCAAGCTCGACCTTAGAGCCGGGTATCATCAAATTTGTCTCCATCCAGCGGATATTCCGAAGACGGCTTTTCGCACTAACCAAGGGCATTATGAGTACCTAGTGATGCCTTTCGGTTTGTGTAATGCACCATCGACCTTTCAATTCGCAATGAACTCCATATTCAAGGAACACCTACGCAAGTTCGTGCTCGTATTTTTCGACGACATTTTAGTATACTCGAAAACTTGAGATGCACATCTCGAGCACTTGCGAGTAGTAATGGAAATTTTGGAGGAAAACTCATTTCACATCAAGCCATCCAAATGTTCGTTCGGTCAGGAATCAGTCAAGTACCTTGGACACTTCATATCGTACGACGGAGTCAAGGTCCACCCGAGGAAAATCGAAGCCATGGTGAACTGGCCGAAACCAACCAGTCTCACACAACTTCGGGGCTTTCTCGGCCTTACGGGTTATTACCGAAAGTTCGTGAAGGATTATGGTACCATTGCCAAGCCTCTCACCGAGATGACCAAGAAAGGCGGTTTCAAGTGGTCCGAGGATAGTGAGTCCGCGTTCGAGAAATTAAAGCAAGCCATGACGACCACGCCGGTGCTCGCTATGCCTAGGTTTGAGGCAATGTTTGAAGTCCATACCGATGCAAGTGACATAGGAATTGGGGCGGTCCTAGTGCAGGAAGGGCGGCCATTGGCTTTCCTTAGTAAGGCGTTGGGCACCACGCGGCTGGGTATGTCCGCATAAGTGAAGGAGATGTTGGCTGTGGTAGAGGCCGTGCGGTGTTGGAGACCGTACCTCTTGGGTCGACGCTTCCGGATCGTGATCGATCAACAGCCCTCAAGCACTTGCTAGAGCAAAGGATTGTGATGCCGGAACAGCAGAAGTTCGTCTCGAAACTCATGGGTTTCGACTTCGAGATTGTGTACCGGCCCGGGCGGCAAAACGCCGTGGCCGACGCACTGTCCCGACGCACGGACGTAGCGGAGCTCGAGACTATCTCAGGGCCTACCTGGGCTGTGTGGGATGAAGTAAAGATGGCCCAGGAAAGAGATGCGCACTGTCGAGATCTTCAGCGCCGTGTAGACGCCGGAGATGCGGCTGTCGCGGACTATGAGCGGCACAATGGCCTCTTACTCTATCGAGGTCGGGCTCTCATGCCGGATGAGAAACCACTCCGCGAGAAAATTTTGCAGCACTTCCTCAACTCTAGGCTTGGAGGACACTCTGGGTTCTATAGGACGTGGGCAAGGATGGCCAATACTTTCTATTGGCCGGGACAGCAAGGGGCGGTGCGCGACTACGTTGCGCGCTGCGATGAATGCCAACGGACCAAGGCCGATGCTTGACGACCAGGCGGGCTGTTACAGCCATTGCCAGTACCAGCTAGGATTTGGGAGGACATCACGATGGACTTTATCGAAGGGTTACCATTGTCAAATGGGTTTGATGGGGTGATGGTCGTTGTTGACCGTTTGACCAAGTACGCACACTTCGTGCCATTAGCGCACCCGTACACAGCAAAGACCATCGCAAGGCTGTTTGTGGAGTATATCATGAAGCTACATGGGATCCCAAGGTCGATTGTTTCTGATCGTGATCGGATATTCATGAGTGGTTTTTTGTCTGAGTTTTTTAAGCTACAAGGAACGGAACTATCAATGAGCTCGGCCTACCACCCGCAAACGGACGGCCAGACCGAGGTCACCAACCGCACATTAGAGCAATACCTAAGGTGCTATGTGCACCAGTTCCCGAAGTAATGGGAAGGGTACTTACCGTGGGCCGAGTATTGGTATAATACCACCTATCATAGCTCGACAAAGGCGACACCATTCGAACTAGTGTACGGGCGAAAGCCTCCAACGCTAGTGAGTTATGTCGCGGGGAATGCCATAAACGATGAGGTTGACCGTGAATTAATGGAGCGTGATCTAATGTTGCGTGAGTTGAAGAAAAATCTTGAAGGCTCGATCAACCGAATGAAGGCCTATCACGATGCAAAGCGACGTGAAGAGAGCTTTGAGCAAGGCGACTTCGTCTACCTCAAGTTAAGGCCCTTTAAGCAGCGCACGGCAGTGCAAAAGGCCGCAACCAAGCTCGGCGTTCGCTACTACGGCCCATACCAAGTTCTGAGACGCGTAGGCAAGGTGGCCTATCGGCTTGAGCTTCCGGAGGATTCGCACATCCATCCGGTGATTCATGTTTCTCAGCTTAAGCGAAGTTTAAGTGGGTCACACCGAGTGTATGACCGGCTGCCGGCGACGACACGGGACAGACACATCGTCGTGCGGCCTGGTCGCGCAGTCGAATATCGGAAAGGTAGGAAAGCTGGTCGATATCGATGGGAGGTGTTGGTCGAGTGGGAAGATTTTCCGACGGAAGAAACGACATGGGAGGACTTAGAGGAAATGCGAGCCCAATTTCCGTCTTTTATCCTTGAGGACAAGGAAACACTTGAAGGGGACGGGAATGATGAGAATGTGGCACGGCAACTCAAGAATGCCGCGAGTCGGGCTTACCACGCGAGGAAGAGGTTAGCGCAGAAGGACGCTGACGCGCGAGTGCTCGAGGTGGCCATGCGTGAGCGCGAAGGCGACGCGCGCGAAATAGTCGGGGACGCAGGCGGCGCCAGCCAGGCGAACGCGTGGGCACACGCTGGCGGGAAGACGTACGCGACCGGAATCCTCGAGGAATCAGGAGACATAAGTGTGGAGAGTGCACGCGCGCGCGAGGACAATAATGCCTTAATCCTCGAGGCAATAGGCGAGGCGCCCAAACGCGCGACCCGTGGCGGTTAGGGTTTCGGACGTGCCGCGCAAGTCAAGGATCATTAGGATTCTTCTAGATCTTTAGTTTCCTTATTACTTTATGCTTTCTAGGTTGTTTAGGACTCCTAATATTTTATTGCTTTATTAGAGTTTTAGTTAGATTAGGAATAGAACTATTTGATGCCTATATAAAGGCCCTTCCTCTTGTTATTTTGATCATGCAAAAATATATACAAAAAACCCGAACTTTGTTCAAACTCTTGCTTTAGAATTCTCTACGTTTTCTCTTGCAACCAATTCTCGAAGGGGCGCGCGAATGAACCTCCGAACCTATCGTCGTGACCGAGGCGCTTTTGTAGCTCGACCGGCAACCGGACGCACGATCTCTCATCAGACGCGTGGGGCACAGGCGCAAGCCTTGGCGCGCACGAGACCAATGCTGACGAGGAGAAGGACTAGCGCACGCGGGCGGCTAGAGTTGGGGGCGACCGACTTGCGCGACAAGCAAAGGAGATTACAGCAAGATTTTCTTAGCTTTCTTAGGAGTTCTAGTATGGTTAAGATTTGAATAAAAGGCATGTGCTTATTAGTATTTTATTTGCATGGAACGTCTTATTTGTAAGACATATAGTTTCCTTAGGATTTTATTCTCTTTCATGATTTAGTATTTTAGTTTGAGTAGGACTAGATTTATTTGGCATCTATAAATACCCATGTACTCTTAGTATTTCATAGGAATGGATGAGTTAATAGAAAATTGAACGTTTTGTTCAAAGTTCTCATGTGTTTGCTCTCGTGAGTTTACATAGATTTCGTGATAGAAATAGGACCAACATCCGAGTTTTGTCACACCTATCGCGAAGTACGAAGACGTCGGCGCGGGGTTCGAAGCATTCAAGTTGAGCAGAACACGATCCTTCATCATTAGTGCTTTCATTGAGAGTGATTGATCGTGTGTTAAGTTAAACTTTTTCTTCCTATTTCTATTTTTCCCTTCTTTCGAAAAAAAAGGAGATGATGACACATAAGGAGAGGATCGAAGCCTTGGAGGAAAGTTTGAAGACCATCAGAGTCGGCCAACACACGACAAACGAAAATTTGGCCAAGATCGAGCTCATGGTGCACGACCTCGTCGGGCAGCTCACGCGCATCACCCGTCGACCGCGAAGGAGCCACACCTCGCGATCGACCACGGCCTCGAGCAGCCCCGAGATCGACCATGACGAAGATGACCATTGATCCATAAGGACGCGCACATCCCGCGCGACACGCCAACCTGACGACCGAGGACATGCACGACCGAAGCTCACAATGCCTACGTTTACGGGGACCGACCCGGATACGTGGTTAAGTCAAGCCATGCAATTTTTCGAGATCAACAACATGCACAAGTCCGAGAGAGTCAAGATTGTCGCCTACTACCTCAATGGTGAAGCGAACACATGGTGGCAATGGGTGTCACATGTATACAAGAGCAAAGACGAGCACATTCGATGGAGAGAATTTGAGAAGAAGTTGGTCACACGTTTTGGGACGAGTGATTACTACGACTATGATGAAGCGCTCTCCCAAATATGTCAAAATGGTAGCCTCCGAGACTACCAAAAGGAGTTTGAACGCATTGCAAGTCGGGTGCGAGATTGGCCCGAGAGCGCATTGGTAGGCGCGTTCATTGGAGGGCTCAAATCCTGTAATTTTCTTTTACCCGTCTTACAGAAAGCCGTCCCGAGAACCTGAGGAGAACGTCAGCTAACAACCAAGCATGTAATAGCTCATGGTCTAAGATCCTGAGCTAGCGGCTGAGATGCGACTTGATAGGCCGCGGACAACCCGAGCGGCAATGGAGTCGGCACGCTTACACGAGGATCACCTGGTGGCGGTACGCAAGGCCAACTGAGGCGAGGGCCGCACAGACACACGACGCACAAACGTGGCAGCCGACGAGATGTCCCCACAGGCCGACACCAAACCAACCGACGATGGCACACGGACCACGAGCCACATGCGACAACTTACTACGAGGAAATACAACGACGGGGAGAGAAAGGATTGTGTTTTACTTGAAATGAGTGATTCACGCTGGGGCATAGATGTGCGGGAAAGCAAGTGTTCTTGCTTGAGTTTGACGAGAAAGAGCCGGAACGAGAGGAGTACGAGCACAAAGAGCGAGAAGAGACCTTGCTTCATGTGATCAAAAGCAAGAAGAGAGGTCCTAAAATGATACGGTTTATGGCAATCGTACAAGGCGAGGAGCTCGAAGTGCTAGTGGACAGCGGATCAACCCTGAATTCATAGACGAGGAGTTGTCTAAAGGGTTGAAGGTACCAATGACTAGCATAAAGCAGTTTGGGGTGAAGATTGCGAATGGAGAAGAACTCAAGAGTTCCAAGTTGTTCAAAAAGGTTCCAATATGCGCACAAGGCGAAAACTTGAAAGTTGATCTCTACGCCTTACCTTTGATGGGACCGGACATAGTGCTTGGAGTTCAATGGCTTGAGACACTGGAGCCTATCACGACAGACTACAAGAAAGGCAGAATGGAGTTTGGGCGAGCCCAAAAGCAAATTAAGTTACAAACTGAGGATCCAGGAGAAGAGCCCAAAGAAGATGAGGAGATCAATTTCATCATTCTTGAGAACAAAGAAATTCTCGAAGAGGGTGAGAATGATGAAGATGTGGTCATCGACCCTTGCGAGCCCAAGGATGAGACCTATGATGGCCTTGAGGGATGGTGCGAGAATAGACGAGAAAGAGCCCAAGGGAGTGGGTAAAGGGTGCATACACGCACTAAGAGACGCACACCGGTAATACACGGCAACCGAGCCGCGAGACGCGTGAGTCTAAGCCGTGCGAAGAAGAGCTACACGACAGAAAGTGCGCACAAGTGTGATCAATAGGCTGACAACGAGTGCGAGAAGATAGTGCCCAGCAAGGTGGGCGAGTAGTGCAAGGCGTGCGCAAGGGAAACGCGCACAGCGCCTAAAGGCTAAGACAGGCGGTGCACGAGGGGTGGATATAGGGTCGACAGCGTGCACATGGGGCGGCTGCGATGAGGCGGACGGGCGAGTGATGACGGGCGCAATGAAGCGCGCGGCGATTGGGCTCGAGCAGGGCGCGACGGGTGGAGACACGCGCGAGACGATGGGCGAGCGCAAGAGTGAGGCCAGGGGAGCAGGCGTGCGCGGCACTCGTGCGGAGGGCGAGCACGCGCGGGCAGCGAAACGCGGGCATGCGGCATGCATGGCAGGCGACGCGTGGGGCACTGGCGCAAGCCTAAGCGCGCACGAGACCAATGCTAACGAGGAGAAGGACTAGCGCACGCGGGCGGCTAGGGTTGGGCGCGACCGACTTGCGGGACAAGCAAAGGAGATTAGGGCAAGATTTTCTTAGCTTTCTTAGGAGTTCTAGTATGGTTAGGATTTGAATAAAAGGCATGTGTCTATTAGTATTTTATTTGCATGGAAAGTCTTGATTTGCAAGACATTTAGTTTCCTTAGGATTTTATTCTCTTTCATGATTTAGTATTTTAGTTCGAGTAGGACTAGATTTATTTGGCATCTATAAATACCCATGTACTCTTAGTATTTCATAGGAATGGATGAGTTAATAGAAAATCGAATGTTTTGTTCAAAGTTCTCTTGTGTTTTTTCTCGTGAGTTTACATAGAGTTTGTGATAGAAATAGGACCAACATCCGAGTTTCATCACACCTATCGCGAAGTACGAAGGCGTCGGCGCTCGTATTAGCAACTTATTGCTAAGAAACCAAGGCGTCGGCGCGGGGTTCGAAGCATTCGAGTTGAGCGGAACACACGATTCTTCATCACACGGGTTGGGCGTGTGATGAGTGATTGTGCGTCCGACTGCCGGTCGAGCCACGCGAGCGCCTCGGTCGCGACGATAGGTTTGGAAGTTCACTCGCGCGCCCCTTCGAAAGACAATTGCAAAAGAAAACATAAAGAATTCTAAGACAAATTAACAAGAGCATGCGCCTTTATATAGGCTTCAGAATAAATCTAGTCCTAATCAAACTAAATCACTAATTAAAGCAATAAAATATTAAGAGTCCTAAATAATCTAGAAAGCATAAAGAAATAAAGAAACTAGATATCCTAGAAGATCCTATAAATCTTGTCTTGCATGCCAAGCAAGAACCCTAGCTGCCTTGGACTCCCCCCTTCGTGCTCCTTGCCTAATGCCTCGAGGACTAAGGCATCGCCACCTTACTGTACGCGCATCTCTTTGTCCTGCACGTTGCCTATCTTCACGAGGACTCTGCGAGCGTGGTCGTACCCGCCCGCGTGTGTGCACGCGGCTGCCCGCCTTCCGTGCCGACGAAGATCTCGCGCGCGTCGCGTCTGATGAATATCGCGTTTCCCGATTGCCGATAAGCCACACACTCCTGCCTTGAACTGACGATAGATGTCTTGGAGGTTCACACCCGCGCCCCTCGAAACGAAATAAAATTGCAAAAGAAATCAAGAAGAAATCTAAGGCAAAGTGTTTGAACAAAAGTTTGGTTTTTGTATTATGATTTTCAATGATAAAAAATAACAAGAGGAAGGGCCTTTATATAGGCATCAAATAGATCTAGTCCTAATCTAGTTATAACTCTAATAAAGCAATAAAATATTAAGTGTCCTACACAATCTAGAAATCTTATGAAAAGAAGGTAACTAAATATCTAGAGGATCCTTAGTAATTTTGTCTTGCACTTCAATTAAGGAACCGTAGACGCCCTTCACGCCCCCTCAGACCCCTACCACGCTCCTTGCCTTAGTCCTCGAGGACTAAGGTCACGCCGCCTTCTTTCGCGCGTGCATACCTGCCCTGTGCATCGCGATCCCCCGCGCTTCTCGCGGCTTCTTCGCGCCCGTCCCTGGCACCCACTGCGTCCTCGTCACTTGCCGCGTCCTCCGTGCCTCTACCCGATGCGTTTGTTGCGCGCGCGTCAACCCCCGTCGCCTGCGCACCCCGCGTTCCCCGCACACATTGCCTCGTCTCGCCCGTGCGTCGCGCTAGCCTCTTGCGTGCATGGTAGGCGCGGCTCGAAGCGTTCTTGAGTTGCCTCGCCACATCCGCATCATTCCCGTCCCCTTCAAGTGTTTTCTTGTCCTCAAGGATGAAATCCGAGAACTGGTCGCGCATCTCATCTAGTTCCTCCCAAGTGGCTTCCTCCGATGGCAACTCCTCCCATTCGACTAGTACTTCCTAACGATAGCGTCCAGCTTTTCTCACTTGGTGATACTCGATCGCACAACTTAGCCTCACAATGACCCGCCCATCGGTTGCTGTCGCTGGGAGCTCCTTTCACCATTTGTGCACTTCACCCAAACTCCTTTTGAGTTGCGAGACATGTATGACTGGATGGATGTGCGAACTCTCCTGCAGCTCTAGGCGATAAGCTACTTTCCCTATGCGCTTGAAAACCTGATATGGCCCGTAATAGCGCACCCCTAGCTTAGTAGCGGCCCTTTGCGCAGTCGTGCGTTGTCAAAATGGACGTAGCTTCAAGTAGACTTAGTCGCCCGGCTCGAAACTTTCCTCGTACCTCTTGTCGTCATGAAAGGTCTTCATGCGGTTGATCGAGCCTTCTAGAATTTTCTTTAATTCACGCAACATCAAATCTCGCTCCTTAAGTTCTCGGCCGACTTCATCGTTGATCGCACCTCCTTTTGAGTAACTTATGAGCGTAGGCGGTTTACGCCCGTACACAAGCTCGAATCGTGTGATCTTGGTCGATCCGTGGTAAGTGGTAGTGTACCAACATTCGTCCCATGGAAGAAAATTCTCCCACTTCTTCGGAAATTGATGCACGTAGCACTGTAAGTACTGCTCCAGCGTGTGGTTGGTCACCTCGGTTTGCCCATCCGTCTGCGGGTGGTAGGCTGAACTCATTGATAGCTTGGTCCCTTGTAGTTTGAAGAATTATGACCAAAAGCTACTCATAAAGATCCGGTCGCCATCGGAGACTATCGAGCGTGGCACCACGTGCAACTTCATAACGTACTTGATAAATAACTTGGCGATGGATTTTGCCGTGTAGGGATGCGTAATGGGTAGGAAGTATGCATACTTCGTAAGTCGATCCACCACGACCATAACTCCGTTGAACCCATTAGAGATCGGCAGCCCTTCGATAAAGTCCATGGTGATGTCCTCCCATATTCTCTCCGGCACCGGCAAAGGTTGTAGTAGACAGCCCAGTCACCGTGCGTCAGCCTTATTGCGCTGGTACTCGTCGCAGCGTGCGACATACTCCCGGATCGCGCCCTACTGCCCTGGCCAAAAGAAGGTATTGGCCATCCTCATCCACGAGCTGTAAAATCCTGAGTGCCCTCCAACCTTTGAGTCGTGGAAGTGTTGCATAATCTTCTCGCGGCGTTGCCCACTGTCGGGCACAAACACTCAGCCTCGGTGGAGCAACAGGCCGTTGTGCTGCTCATAGTCGGCAACGGCAGTGTCGCCCACTTCAATCCCTCGGTGCAAGTCTTGGCATTGGGAGTCGTCCTCTTGCGCCTTCCTAACTTCTTTCCATATCGCCCACGTTGGACCGGTTATGGCCTCTATCTCGGCGACATCCGTCCGTCTTGATAGTGCGTCGGCCACGGTGTTTTGTCGGCTCGGCCGGTACACTATCTCGAAGTCGTAGCCCATGAGCTTTGAGACAAACTTCTGTTGTTCAGGCGTCACAATCCTTTGCTCGAGCAAGTGCTTGAGAGGTTGCTGGTCGGTCAAAATTCGAAAGCACCGTCCCAGTAGATAGGGCCTCCAACATTGCACAACTTCTACAACCGCAAGCATTTCTTTCACGTACATGGACAGCCCCAGTCGGGTCGTGCCTAGCGCCTTGCCAAGAAAGGCCAAGGGACGTCCTTCCTGTACTAGCACCGCACCAATCCCTATGTCGCTTGCGTCCGTGTGTACCTCGAACAAAATATCGAACCTCGGCGTGACTAGAACGGCCACTGTGGTCATTGCGCCCTTGAGCTTCTTGAATGCGAGCTCGCTAGCTTCAGTCCACTTGAACCCTCCTTTCTTGGTCATCTCGGTTAATGGCTTGGCAATGGTCCCGTAATCTTTTACGAACTTCCGGTAGTAACCCGTGAGTCCTAGGAATCCACGTAGCTGCGTCAGGCTTGTCGGTTTTGGCCAGTCGACCATAGCCTCAATCTTTCTTGGGTCGACTTTTATGCCATCATGAGAGATAAAGTGACCAAAATATTTGACCATCTCTTACCCAAACAAGCATTTGGATGGCTTGATGTGGAATGAGTTGGCTTCCAAGATTTCGAGTACCACACATAAGTGCCCAATATGCTCGACCCATGTCTTCGAGTAGACCAAGATGTCGTCGAAGAATACAAAGACGAACTTGCACAGATGGTCCTTGAAGATGGAATTCATGGCAAACTGAAAGGTGGATGGGGCATTGCACAACCCAAATGGCATCACCAAATACTCGTAGGGCCCTTGGTGCGTGCGAAAAGCCGTCTTCGGAATGTCAGCCTTGTGATGTCGAATTTAATGGTACTCTGCCCTAAGGTCGAGTTTGGAGAAGTAGCGTGATCCTCCTAACTTATCGAGCATGTCGTCGACACATGGTATGGGAAAGCGATCCTTAATTGTCGCGGCATTCAGTGCTCGATAGTCGGTGCAGAACCTCCACGTGTCATCGTTCTTCTTTGCTAGTAGCACCAGTGATGAGAACGGGCTTGAGCTATGTTGGATGAGCCCGGACTCAAGCATCTCTCCAACCTGCCTTTCGATCTCAATCTTCTGAAAGTCGGCGTACCGGTAAGGATGGACGTGTATGGCATGTTGCTCATTGGTCAAGGGTATGCGGTGGTCGAACTCCCGGTGTGGTAGTAGACCCTTAGGCTCGCCCAACACACGGTCGAATTCCTCGAGTAACCCGCGCACCTCGTCTTGCTGCTGCTCGACCTCGGCTATGTGCGCACTCGTGTTCTCGACCACAACGGCAAAGATTTGGCCGCCTCTACGCCAAACCCGCTCGATGCTCTTGAGACCAACCTCCTTGGTCCCACCGTTCTCACTAGCCCTCAATGTGACTCGCTGCTCTCCTAATTTGAACTTCATGACCCCGGTCCGGTAATTAGTGGTTACTTCTCCCAATCCTTCGAGCCATTGGACTCTCAACACAACGTCGGGTCCAACCAAGGGTAACACGTAGAGATCAGCCTTGATGGTGACTCCTTGGAATTTGATCAGTATTCCGCGATAAGACTCGATGCACCTTAACCGTTAGCCGTTGGCTACCCGGACCTCGAATGGCTCTATCGTCATTGTTGGCAATTTCAACTTTTGGGATAGCGTGGCATGGATGAAGTTGTGTGACGACCCATTGTCCACGAGTACGACCACTCAGCGATCCTTGACCCATGCTGGTAGTCACATTGTTCTCGGCCCTCGAGTACCAACTATTGCATGCATTGAGATCTCGACTTCTTCCTCGAGCACCTCAACCTCGACTTCGCTCTCTTCAATTTCAAGCTCCTCTTCATCTGAGTCGATGACGTTGATAAAAAACGCCTGCTTACATCGATGGCCCGGTAGGAACTTCTCTTCGCACTTGAAACAAAGCCCTTTCACACGTCGGCCCCTCATTTCCACGAGCGATAATCGCTTGACTTCCGGGATCGGCGGTCGAGCGCTGTTCGGTGGCTGGATGCTCGGTATGGGGTTGCTTGCTCGTCGCGGCTTGGGAAAACGCGCGTCTGTCCATCCCCTTCGAGTGGCGGCGAAGTGGTCGTTTCTGCGTCGAGCAACCTCTATGACCACATGCATTGACTCGGGCCACTCCAAAAGAACTTCCGCGGCTAATTCGTTTTTTAGGCCGCCAATGAATGCCCCGACCAGAGCGGTCTCGAGCCAGCCCCGTACGCTACACGCTAATCTCTCAAACTCCTTTAGGTAGTCGCGTAAGCTGCCTGACTGTTGTATGCGCGAAAGTGCTTCGTCATAGTTGTGGTAGTCGGATGTCCCGAAATGCGTGAGTAACTCGCGTTCGAAGTCGTCCCACCTGATGACTCGCTGCCTATTGCGGTAAACACTCTTGAGCCATTGCCACCACACGTTGGCTTCGCCATCCAAGTAATAGGTCGCGTATCGCACACGGTCATTCCCCTCGGTCTCATTACTCAAAATATTGCACAGCCCGATTGAGCCATGCCTCAGGGTCGGTGTCGGTGAAGGTAGACAGCGTGAGCCTTGGTTTGTCGAGCCTTGGGCGATCGTGGATGTTGGACGCTTGCGACCGCTGCTCGAAGTCCTCCTCCTGATCATGCTCCGCGCGCCGCCGCACTTCCTCCTCGGGCTGCTCGCGCCTCGGTTGCTGCGGTGGTGGTCGCGCATGATGTTTGAAATTATGGGCCATCTCATCAAACCTTCGGTTCAGCTCTCCATCAAATCATGAACCGATGCCTTGGTTGTGTCGAGCCCCTCGCCTAAGGTATCCATGGCTTCGCTCATGCTTCGGACTTGAACGTCTAGATTATCAATCTTATCCTTCATCTCCTTGTTGGCCATGACTTTCTTTTCTTGCTTTCGCTCCTTGCTTCAAGGACTCGTCTTGAAGATTTGTATATATATATATATATAGGGATTGGTTCCAATGCATCCCATTATTTAAAGTGAGGACGTGAGACTCATTCCTAGCCACAAGATTTAGATCTTGATTTAAATAATAATTCTTTATTTTTATTATTTAATTCTTTATTTTTAATTATTTAAATATTATTATGACCATTGATCGTTGACTCCGGCATTGATCGTTGACTCCAACGTTGACCATTGACTTCCGGCGTTGACTTCCGACGTTGACCGTTGACCATTTATCTTTTGTTGTTATGTTATTCCTTTCTTGCTAGGTTATTGTGTTTTGTTGCTAGGTTAGTTGTTTGTTGTTGCTAGGTTAGTTATTTTTAGCTGCTAGGTTAGTTGAGTTTTGTTGCTGATTAGTTGTCTTAAGTTGCTAGGTTATTTTTTTCTTGCTGTTAGGTTAGTTGTCTTTTGTTGCTAGGTTAGTTCTTTCTTGTTACTAGGTTAGTTGTCTGATGCAGCTAAGTTAGTTGTCTTTTGTTGCTAGGTTATTTCTTTCTTGCTGCTAGGTTAGTTGTCTTTTGTTACTAGGTTATTTCTTTCTTGCTGCTAGGTTAGTTGTCTGCTAGGTTAGTTGTCTGATGCTGCTAGGTTAGTTGTCTTAAGTTGCTAGGTTATTTCTTTCTTGCTACTAGGTTAGTTGTCTTAAGTTGCTAGGTTATTTCTTTCTTGCTGCTAGGTTAGTTGTCTTTTGTTGCTAGGTTAGTTATCTGTAGCTGCTAGGTTAGTTGTGTTTTGTTGCTAGGTTAGTTGTCTTTTGTTGCTAGGTTTTTTTATTTTTTTTTTAATCAAACAACGCCATGAAAGGGCGGGGGATTGGGCTGGATCCCCAACTTGTACATAGATCAAGACCCGAAAACTGGGGCTCAAAGTGTCAACAAACTACAATGTTCAAAGTCTCTGAAGCAAAACAAAACAAAAACAACAAAAGAAAACCAAAAAGGAAAAAATAATACAAAGTCTGTCCACGAGCTAACAGGTGCCCGGAAGCAAGATCCAATCTAATGAGAGCAAAAACCTAATCTACTAAAATCGGAATGATGGATATCCAAGCTGGTCCATCTGAATAAGCGTGCGTAGGCGGAGTGGAGCAGTGTCGGTCTAAAATGTATGTGTGTCTGGTATGGTGGCTCCAAGGCTGGCAAGATAGTCGGCAGGTATGTTCCCCTCACGAAAAATATGCATGATCCTGTGATGGACAGACCGGAGTAGGGCTCTAATACGCATAAGCGGGTGCTGAATCTGCCACGAGCTCTGGTGGCCCGAGGTCAAAAGTGTGGCGACAGCCGCAGCGTCTAGCTCGATCCAAATGTGGCTAGAGAGGTGGACAACAATCTGAAGGTCGATCTGTAATGCCTGAATCTCTGCATCGTAGCTCGAGGAGGCCTGAAGGGGCGCGTGGAAGGCGGTGATGAGGGCGCCGCTGTGGTCCCGGATCAAACCTCCTCCTCCGACAACTCCAGTGTGACGATCTAAGGATCCATCAGTGTTCAACTTGACCCACGGAGAGTCAGGTCTAAGCCAAACAACAGCGCTGGCCCGAGGAGGCCGAACAGGCGGTGGGGGAGCCACCATGTAACGGTGTGGCGGCGTGCAACCTATCCAGTCTCGGGCCGAGAGCCTGCCCAATGCTATGAGGAGTGAGATGTGTCTCTCTACCTGCAAAACAATGTGAGAAAGCAAAAAAGTAATATCCCTATGCTTCGCACTATTCCTCTCTGTCCAGGTGAACCATAGGATCAGACAAGGAATGAGGAAGCCCACGTGTCTAACGTGTGTGCTCTATTAGAAAAAACTCAGGAGCTCAAAGAAACTGTCTGTGGTGGGTAGGGATATATATGTCCAAGTGGCAAAATGCTCCCACACTCTCCTCACAATCTCACTCTCTAGAAAAAGGTGGGTAAAGGTCTCGGTCTCATGGCGTCCAGTCTCAGAACAACACACACACCGAGAGGGGAAGGAGATCCCCCTCGCGTGTAACACAGTATCCACGGGTATCCGGCGCAAGAGGAGGCGCCATAGAAGCACCGAAATGGTAGGGGTGAAAAGGTCGCTGCAAATGGCCCCGAAAAGAAGATTAGGCCGATCTCTCAGCCTGATCTGCTCCCAGGCCGAAGTAGTAGAACACACACCCGATGATGTAAGTCTGCACCTCATGCCATCTGAATCGTCCCTCGAGATAGGGATCCGCTGGATCTGATCTAATAAATGCTCGCTAAAACCCGCCCCAGAGCCCAACTCCCTCACAAGCAGGTTGGGGGAATGCGACACCTGCCTAACCCTAGACAACGGCTTATCATCTACCCACCACTCATCCCAGAAACTGACCCCGCCCTCGCCCAAAACCCAGAAGATGTGATCCTGGGCCCGCCTATCGACCCTAGTGAGGCGCCGCCACTATCTGCTATCATGATCAACAGCTGTGACCCAACAAGGGTGGTTGGCACGTCTAGGGCAGTACTTGCCGCGAAGGTACTGAGCCCAAAGTGACTTTCCCTCCCTGAAGCGCCACCACAGCTTGTAGAAGAGAGCTGTAACAATGTCCCTGAGGTGGCGGATGCCAAGGCCACCCTCGGGGAGGGGGCGGCAGATAGAGTCCCAACTCACCCAGTGGGTACGTCTCCCACTCCCAAAACCGTCATTGTAACCCCAGAAATAACGAGCCATAATATGGTCAATCTCGTCAAGAGTAGACCCAGGGGGGTCGAGGACCATAAGCAAGTGAATCGGAAGAGAGCTAAGAGTGCTCTTGATCAGCGCAAGCCGACTACAGAAAGAAAGATGTCTATGCGACCAACCAGAGATCGTGTCGATCATCCTCTGCCTGACGCCCGCAAAGAGCGCTCTGGTGAGGTTGCCCTTATATAAAGGGACCCCAAGGTAGGTAATGGGAAGGTCGCAACGCACAAAGCCAGTAATGTCGTGGACCCGCTGAGCCCACCTGTCCACGGTGGAAGATGAGAGGATGAAGGTGCTCTTTTGCACACTGACCAGCTGACCGGTGACCGAGCCATAGTGCTCCAGAAGGCGCGTAAGCTCAACGAGTCCATCATCATCCGCCCGGGTGAAGATGATGATGTCATCCGCATAAAAGAGGTGAGAGATGGGAGGACCATAGCCACGGGTGCTATAGGTCATATGAGGAGAGCCGCGGATGAAGCCGTCAAGGCAGCGAGAGAGGTAGTCCGCCGCAAGAACTAAAAGGGAAGGGGAAAGGGGGTCGCCCTGTCTAAGGCCTCTAGAGGAGGGAAAGAAATCGGTGGGGTTGCCATTAACCAGGACTGAGAACGTGCAGTGCTCCACACACGCCTCCACAAAGATGATCCAATGCTCAGGAAATCTCATCCTAGCCAGAGCCTCCCTAAGAAACGGCCACTCAACCCTATCATACGCCTTAGCCATGTCTAGCTTCAGCGCGATATTCGGAGCCCACTTCCAGTCCGCTCGGGAGATGTCGTGGATCATTTCCTAGGCCAGAAGGATGTTATCACTAATGACCCGATCCTTTACGAAGCCACCCTGGTTCGGAGAAATGAGGGAGGGGAGAAGTGGTGAAAGGAGACTATTAAGAATCTTCAAAATGAGCTTGTTGGTCACGTTACACAGGCTAATGGGCCTGTAGTCGAACCAAGAGCTCGGGTTGGGTCTTTTGGGGATC
Organism: Striga asiatica; assembly: GCA_008636005.1. NCBI lineage: Eukaryota > Viridiplantae > Streptophyta > Magnoliopsida > Lamiales > Orobanchaceae > Striga > Striga asiatica. The sequence goes on along the minus strand of BKCP01005294.1, from coordinate 909,750 downwards.
AAGATGACAGAGGTAGACGTGAAGGAATCCGACATCCGGTGACCGGAGGAAAAATCCAACATTGCCTCCTCGACGTCAGTCTCGACAAAATCCCAGCAGACCTGGTAGAAGAGAGAGAAGAAGCCATCCGGGCCAGAAACGCTGTTGGGATCAATCCCGAAGACAGCATCCCTAACCTCCTCCCTACTCGGTAGCTCACAGAGTCCAATGAGATCTATCGAAGGAGGTATGGTGGGGAAGAAAGAAGCGGTTGGGGCCACGAGGGACCCTCTGTCAGAGGTGAAGAGGGTCTGGAAGTGAGCAACAGCCGACTCCCGAATCTGAGCCTCCTCGGTCAGGGATGACCCATCAGCCTCGATAGTATGGATGTCCGACTTAGCACGCTTCTGCCTAACGTAACCCTGGAAGAACCTGGTGTTCCGCTCGCCCTCGGCCATCCAGCGAACGGCCGCCTTCTGCTTCAAGAAGTCCTCCTCCATAAGGAGTCGGAGCTGGTACTCGGCGTGGCAGCGGCGCATCGCAGTCCTATTCTCCGGAGTGGGGTCCAGGTCATAGGTCCGCTCAGCCGTCGCGTGCGCACTCTGAGCCGCAGAGAGGCGCTGATGAAGGTTTCCAAAAACATCCCAGTTCTACTATCTCAACCTACGCCGCAGTCTGCCGAGCTTCGCCTCGAGATTGTGCATCCCGAAGAGCCCAGTCGGCTGAAGCCAGGAATCCCTGACAGTGTCGTGGAAGGAGTGGTGGCGAACCCACATGTTCTAGAACCTAAAGGAAGAGTGGCGGGGGGTGCTCGAAAATCGGCACCGGATGAGAAGGGGTGAGTGGTCAGATCCAAATCGAGTAAGGTTTGTGACGGTCGTAACCGCAAACACCTTCGTCCACGCCTCTGAAACCAAGGCGCGGTCGAGCCTCTCTTTGAGTCCGTCCCTCACCCACGTGAAGGGCTCACCATCACATCCAGTGTCAATTAGCTCACAGTCCGCCACCGCCTGAGCAAAATCCCACATCTCCCATGACCGGTCCGAACGGCCACCCACACGCTCATCGAGATGCAGAAGGATGTTGAAATCGCCACTAACCATCCATGGAAATCCCTCCATACTCATGGCAATCTCACGCAGGGTGTCCCAAATGTCATATCGCCCGACCCTAGTACACTTGGCATAAACCAAGGTGTGAAAGATGGGCTCTGGGAGGTGGGCAGCAGAAAGCTCAACGTGAAGCACCTGATCGGTGTCGCGGAGGACCTGACAAGTGTAGTCATGCGAGTGAAAGAACCAGATCTTATGCGAAATATTACCCACGCCCGAGTGGAAGTAATGGATGTGATAGACATATCAATAGTCGCAAGAGCCACCGGACATAGTCCGCCAGTGGCGAGGCTGAGTCGGGCCACCTAAAGAAGGCATGTGGCGGAAGGATCAAATAGCAGGGGAGATCGTCCATCGTGTCGTGCGCTGCGTGGCTCTGTTCCTCGTGGACTGTCTGCCTCGGTAGGTGCTCGTGGCCTCTGTGTCATCTGGCTAGGCAGTCTGACCTATAGTAGCACTAGCGGGTTGCCCCATCTCCGGGGCTGTCTCCTGTCTGTCGTAGTGAACGAATGCACTAGAAGTGAAGCTCTCGCATGAGACGTCATGCTGAGCGCGGTTAAGCCCGCATGTCTACTCGGGGATGGGTGAAAGAGAGGATCCAGCAGGCGGAGCACTCGGGTGCTCGCCGCCAGAAGGAGGATGGGAGCTGGCTATATGCTCAGCCGAGCTCCCAATCTCAGCAGGGAGGAGAGGGGCCGACTCATCCCTTTTCGGGGGAGCAGTGACGGCAGTAGCCCTCAAATCCGAAGATCGGACCGGGCACGCGCTCAGTCAAAGGACCGGCATCGCGCACACTGTCATCAGATAGGTGGATGGACTCTCCCCTGGACGAGGCGTCCGGCTGGTCCATATCGTCTACGAGGAGGTCGTCGTCATCCAGAAGCGTAAGGTCCGTAATCCTAGGTGCGCTGCTGGAGGAAGGCACAGCCTCATTCTCTGCCTCTGGAGAGAGAATAGTAAAATACGAGTGGTTGCCTTAAAGGCCGACTGTAAGGTCTGTCTGGGGAGAAAGCTCGTGGACTTGGGCTTGGGCCCTACTATGGCCAACTGCTTAGGCTGATTAGGATGAGCATCCTTCCCAGTTTGGGCAGTATCGACAATCACAGCCTTGCCCTTATCCTTAGACCCCTTCGGGGTCTCGGGTGCGCGGAGAGGGCTTTTGCCCTTTCCCTTCGGGTCCCTCCGGTCGGTGGAGGGCCCCGGCTGAGTCGCACGGTGGCGCTGTGGAAGTGTGGGCCGTGGCTTATTGCCACTAGCGTAGCAGTCAGCTGCAATATGTCCCACATGACTGCACAAAGTGCAGAACGCGGGGATCTTCTCATAGATCACCCGCTGAATAAAGGTCTCTGAGCCCTGCTCAATCTCAATCTCTGAACGGGCTCGACTCTGAGGTCTATCTCTACACAAAATCTCGCCACGTTAGCCCTTGACTGGAGGGCCGTCGGGGCGTCAATACGAATCGGCTGTCCAATACACTTAGCTAGCGTAGTGATGGCAGCACGGTCGTAAAGGTGGGGTGGGAGGCCGGGAAGATGGCACCACACGGGGACAACACGCGTCTCTATTTAGGGTTAAACCCGGCATTATACTTGAACACCCTAGCTTGGCATCCACACAGATGAATCGAGGTCCTAAGACAAACCTCGTTATAGTCCTCGCTAAGGTGAAAGGTGACTAGGAGGTGATTGAAATTATACCACTTAGACGACACTCTACCCTTATAACCCAATTTACCTAATCTAGCAGATATATCTCGGGGGGCAGGGATCACATAAGTAAACTTAAACACCAGGGTGTTAGCTAACTTACCTGCTAGAGTGTCAGATTTGGCTTCAGTCAATCGGGCCTTCACCTTGTTTCCCTCCGATCGAATAATGGTCCCGCAGGCATGCTCGTATCCCCTGTCAAAGGTGAAATCCTTGGGTGTCGAACGCGGGGCGCCCGTGCCGCCATCCCTTCTTCCGGTAATAGCTTCCCGAAAAGAAAGCAGACCAGTGGAGGTGCCTGCTGGTGGCTCGGCTGTAGCGGGGTTAGTCGTGGTGGCTCCCGGTGGTAGATTCCCATTCGGGGAATGTCTGGAAAATTGCCCGTGGACGTCTTGCTCGGGCTCGCGACAACCACACCATCTTTCCGAACCTTCAAAACGGCCGCTTCAAGGTCTCCGACTACAGAAGTGGTTATTCCGGCGATATGATCGATCAGAGAGGATGGGCTTGGCCGGGGTCCGAGGATTCTGGCCGATATATTCAATTCCGGGATAGCCTCAGTTGGACTGCCGTTCGGTTGAGGTATTCCGGCAGCCGTGCGCCGGCGCCGGGCATGTGATCGGCGTCTGCCGGGTGCGAGACGTCGGCAGCTTGGAGATTGAGGGTGATGGGTTGAGGGCTGATATTGTTGGTTTCGGGCTGAGGGGATCCGGGTTGGGTTGAGTATTGATGTGGCAGGTCGTGGGCCTGAATGGGGAGGCCCAAATGGGGACTAAATTGGAGGGTCTGTGAGATGTGGGTTTTGCGGGTCTGAGGGATGTGGGTTGAGGGCTGTCTATGGTTATCGGGCTGTGTGGCGGGTTGAGGTGTGGGCTGCAAGATGTGGGCTAAGAGGTGTGGTTGAAGCTCTTGGACTAGAGGGGCTGAGGTAGTTTTGTGTGGTTTAGGCCCAAAAGGGTTGGACCCATGTCTGATTATATTGGCCGCTAGAGGAGACGGGATTGGGTCCTTGTCACTGAGCAGGTGAGGGTTTATTTTCCCCGAAGCGCCGTCCTCAAGAGCTGGGAGATGGGTGACCGGCGAGGGGGTATCCGACGGCAATGTCCCAAAGGCAACTGGGTATCGGATTCCAACCGGGTGGGGATCTGAGAATCCAGCGACTTTACGGTGGTCGTAGCTGACGCCAATACCGGCGCTGAGGTTGCCGGAGGTGAGGTCGTCGGTCAATGGAAGCATATTTGCCAGCGGGCTTTCTGAGATGGTGGTCCGAGAGGGGGCTGCGATGGTTTGATTGCGATTGGTTGTGGGCTGAGGGTGTAGATGAGGTGTATGGTTCGGCCTAGATATGTTTGATGGAATTTGGGCCTGATGAGATGCGGCCCAAATGACTGGATTGGTCTGATTTGATGAGTTGGGCCTATGAGTTGAGACCACTACAGTTGGCAGCTGAGGGTTACGTTCTACTGAGGCGCCTCCATCCAAATAAATCTGTTGACATTTGAAATTGCTGCATGTCGGCACCTGCTCCGACAACACCGTTATCAAGCCAGGTCGAACCGGAAGAGAGCTCTGACCTTCGACCTCCTCAGCCTCGGCAGAGCTCGATCGCAAGTTGACCGGAAATTAGACTTTGGAGGTGCTGCTCACGGTGCCACTGTTCGAACCGGTGGCCTTCACCTTCTTATTTTTTTGATTTGTTTGGATTTTTGATTGCTCTTTCTGCCGAGAGTCGAGGGTCATCTTCTTCGACTTTAACTCCGGCGGAGGGCTCTCATCCCAATTTTTCATGAAAATTCCGACTATATCACCGTCTTCCCCTTGATTTATCTCTCCTTCTTCCATTTGTTTTGTTGAAATTTTTGCGAGAAGAGCCAATAAAGCCTCTCGAATTACCGGCTGAGAGATGAGGAGCTCCAACTCCGAATCTTGGCTGGGAGATGGGATTTTTTTTGTTGGCCTGAGATTGAGAGGTAGCCGTGGATGCCATGTTTGGTAGGAGAAAAACTGAAATTAATTAGCGGACCAGTAGGTTGAAGAGCTTAAAAAAAGGTAAAAGTTGTGGTGGCCCCGGCGGCCGGAAGGGGACGGCTAGTCGGGGGTGGTGGCCGAGAGGGAAGGGCTGTGTTGGGTGAGGGTGAAGGGAAAACCTAGAGAGAGAAAGCTAGAGAGAGGTGAGAGCATTTGGGTCTTTTGTTGCTAGGTTAGTTCTTTCTTGCTGCTAAGTTAGTTGTCTGATGCTGCTAGGTTAGTTGTCATTTGTTGCTAGGTTAGTTATCTGTAGCTGCTAGGTTATGTTTTGTTGCTAGGTTAGTTGTCTTTTGTTTCTAGGTTAGTTCTTTCTTGCTGCTACGTTCGTTGTCTGATGCTGCTAGGTTAGTTGTCTTTTGTTGCTAGATTATTTCTTTCTTGCTGCTAGGTTAGTTGTCTTTTGTTGCTAGGTTAGTTATCTGTAGCTGCTAGGTTAGTTATGTTTTGTTGCTAGGTTAGTTGTCTTTTGTTTCTAGGTTAGTTCTTTCTTGCTGCTACGTTCGTTGTCTGATGCTGCTAGGTTAGTTGTCTTTTGTTGCTAGATTATTTCTTTCTTGCTGCTAGGTTAGTTGTCTTTTGTTGCTAGGTTAGTTATCTGTAGCTGCTAGGTTAGTTATGTTTTGTTGCTAGGTTAGTTGTCTTTTGTTTCTAGGTTAGTTCTTTCTTGCTGCTACGTTCGTTGTCTGATGCTGCTAGGTTAGTTGTCTTTTGTTGCTAGATTATTTCTTTCTTGCTGCTAGGTTAGTTGTCTTTTGTTGCTAGGTTAGTTATCTGTAGCTGCTAGGTTAGTTATGTTTTGTTGCTAGGTTAGTTGTCTTTTGTTTCTAGGTTAGTTCTTTCTTGCTGCTACGTTCGTTGTCTGATGCTGCTAGGTTAGTTGTCTTTTGTTGCTAGATTATTTCTTTCTTGCTGCTAGGTTAGTTGTCTTTTGTTGCTAGGTTATTTCTTTCTTGCTGCTAGGTTACTTGTC
>BKCP01005294.1:870770-902675 GCA_008636005.1 Striga asiatica | reverse complement strand
AATCGGAAGAGAGCTAAGAGTGCTCTTGATCAGCGCTAGCCGACCACCGAAAGAAAGATATCTATGCGACCAACCAGAGATCCTGTCGATCATCCTCTGTCTGACGCCCGCAAAGAGCGCTCTCGTGAGGTTGCCCTTATATAAAGGGACCCCGAGGTAGGTAATGGGAAGGTCGCCACGCGCAAAGCCAGTAATGTCGTGGACCCTCTGAGCCCACATGTCCACTGTGGCAGATGAAAGGATGAAGGTGCTCTTCTGCATGCTGACCAGCTGACCGGTGACCAAGCCATAGTGCTCCAAAAGGCGCATGAGCTCGACCAGTCCATCATCATCCGCCCGGGTGAAGATAATGATGTCATCAGCGTAAGAAAGGTGAGAGACGGTAGGACCATAGCCACAGGTGCTATAGGTCATGCGGGGAGAGTCGCGGATGAAGCCGTCAAGGCAGCGAGAGAGGTAGTCCGCCGCAAGGACGAATAAGGAAGGGGAAAGAGGGTCGCCCTGTCTAAGGCCTCTAGATGAGGGAAAGAAATCGGTGGGGCTGCCATTAATCAGGACCGAGAACGTGCAATGCTCCACACACGCCTCCACAAAGCTGATCCAACGCTCAGGGAATCCCATCCTAGCCAACGCCTCCCTAAGAAACGGCCACTCAACCCTATCATACGCCTTAGCCATGTCCAGCTTCAGCGCGATATTCGGAGCCCGCTTCCAGTCCGCTCGGGAGATGTCGTGGATCATCTCCTGGGCCAAAAGGATATTATCACTAATGACCCGATCCTTGACGAATCCACTCTGGTTCGGAGAGATGAGAGAGGGGAGAAGAGGGGAAAGACGACCATTAAGAATCTTCAAAATGAGCTTGTTGGTCACGTTACACAGGCTGATGGGCCTGTAATCGGACCAAGAACTCGGGTTGGGTCGTTTGGGGATCAAGACGACAGAGGTAGACGTGAAGGAATCCGGCATTCGGTGGCCGGAGAAAAAGTCCAACATTGCCTCCTGGACGTCAGTCTCGACAATATCCCAGCAGACCTGATAGAAGAGGGAGGAGAAACCATCCGGGCCAGAAACGCTGTTGGGATCAATCCCGAATACAGCATCCCTAACCTCCTCCCTGCTCGGGAGCTCACAGAGGCCAATGAGGTCAACCGTAGGAGGGATGGTGGGGAAAAAAGAAGCATTCGGGGCCACGAGGGACCTTCTGTCAGAGGTGAAGAGGGTCTGGAAGTGAGCAACAGCCGATTCCCGAATCTGAGCCTCCTGGGTCACGGATGACCCATTAGCCTCGATGCTATGGATGTACGACTTAGCACGCTTCTGCCTAACGTAGCCCTGGAAGAACCTAGTGTTCCGTTCGCCCTCGGCCACCCAGCGAACGGCCGCCTTCTGCTTCCAGAAGTCCTCCTCCATAAGGAGTCGGAGCTGGTACTCGGCGTGGCATCGGTGCATGGCGGTCCTATTCTCCGGAGTGGGGTCCAAGTCATAGGCCCGCTCAGCCGACGCATGCGCACTCTAAGCTGCAGTAAGGCGGTGGTGAAGGTTTCCAAAAACATCCCAGTTCCACTGTCTCAACCGACGCCGCAATCTGCCGAGCTTCGCCTCGAGATTGCGCATCCCGAAGAGCCCAGTCGGCTGAAGCCAGGAATCCCTGACAGTGTCGTGGAAGGAGTGGTGGCGAACCCACATGTTTTGGAACCTAAAGGAAGCGCGGCGAGGAGTGCTCGAAAAAGGACATCTAATGAGGAGGGGTGAATGGTCAGACCCAAATCGAGTGAGGTGCGTGACGGTCGTAACCGCAAACACCTTCGACCACGCTTCAGAAATCAAAGCACGGTCGAGCCTCTCCTTGAGGTTGTCCCTAACCCACGTGAAGGGCTCACCCTCGCATCCAGCATCAAGCAACTCGCAGTCCGCCACAGTCTGCGCAAAATCCCACATCTCTCGGGATCGGTCCGTGTGGCCACCCACGCGCTCATCGGGGTGCAGAAAGATGTTGAAATCGCCACTAACCATCCACGGCAATCCCTCCATACTCTCGGCAATCTCACGCAGGGTGTCCCAAAGATCATATCGCCCGACCCTAGTACACTTGGCATAAACCAAGGTGTGAATGATGGGCTTCGGGAGATGGGCAGCGGAAATCTCTACGTGAAGCACCTGATCGGTGTCGCGGAGGACCCCACAAGTGTAGTCACGCGAGTGGAAAAACCAGATCTTGTGCGAAATATTACTCACGCCCGAATGGAAGCCCAGACGACGCGAGTAGTAGTCAAAAGAAGGAGTGCGAGTCATGGGCTCAATAAAGCCAACACAATCGACTCTGTGGTCACGAATGAGAGAATGAAGGTGAGAAAGAGTAGCCCTGTTCGCCAGGCCACGGCCATTCCAAGTAATGGATGTGATGGACATATCAACGGTCGCAGGAGCCACCGGACATAGTCCGCCTATGGCGAGGCTGATTCAGGCCACCTAAAGAATGGGAAGTCATCCGTCGTGTCGTGCGGCGGAAGGGTCCAATAGCAGGGGAGATCGTCCGCCGTCTCGTATGCTGCATGGCTCGGGTCCTCGAGGCCTGTCTGCCTCGGTATGTACTCGTAGCCTGTGAGTCGTCTGGCTGGACAGACTAACCTATAGCAGCACTAGCGGGTTGTCCCATCTCCGGGGCTGTCTCCCGTCTGTCAATGTGAAGAAAAGCATTAGAGGCGAAGCTCTCGCACGAGACGTCATGCTGCACGCGGTTGAGCTCGCATATCTGCTCGGGGATGGGCGAAAGAGAGGGTCCAACCGGCAGAGCGCTCGGGTGCTCGCTGGTAGGAGGGGGCTGAGAGCTGGCTATTAGCTCGACTGAGCTCCCAATCTCAGCAGGGATGGGGTGGGTCGACTCATCCCCTTTCGGGGGGGCGGTGGCGGCAGTAGCCCTCGAATCCGAAGATCGGACCGGGCAAGATGCGCGCACGGTCGAAGGACCGGCATCGCGTGCACTATCGTCGGATAGATGGATGGACTCTCTCCTGGTCGTGCCGTCCGGCTGGTCCATGTCATCTCCAAGGTGGTCATCGTCATCCAGAATCGTAAGGTCGGTAATCTTAGGTGGCCTGCTGGAGGAAGGGGCAGACTCCTTCTCTGTCTCAGGGGATAGGATAGCAAAATAGGAGTGGTTGGCCTTGAAGGCCGTCTGTAAGGTCTGTCTAGGGAGAAAGCCCGTGGACTTGGGCTTGGGACCCACTAAGGCCAACTGCTTAGGCTGGTTAGGGTGAGCATCCTTCCCAGTTTTGGCAGTATCTACAATCACAGCCTTGCCCTTATCCTTAGACCCCTTTGGGGTCTCGAGCTCGCGAAGAGGGCTTTTGCCCTTTTCCTTCGAGTCCCTCCGGCTGGTGGAGGGCCCCCGCTGGTTCGCACGATGGCGCTGCGGGAGGGCGGGCCGTGGCTTATTGCCACTGATGTAGCAATCGGCCGCAACATGACCCACGTGGCTGCACGAGGTGCAGAAAGCGGGGATCTTCTCATAGATCACCCGCTGAACAAAAGACTCCGAGCCCTGTTCAATCTCAATCTCATGAACGAGCTCAGCTCTCAGATCTATCTCGACGCAAAATCGCGCCACGTTAGCCCTCGTCTGAAGGGCCGTCGGGGCGTCGATACGAATCGGCTGCCCAATACACTTAGCTAGTGTAGTGATGGCAGCACGGTTATAAAGATGGGGTGGGAGGCCGGGAAGGCGGCACCACACGGGGACGACCGGCACCTCCGTCTTCGGGTTAAACCCGGCATAATATTTGAACACCCTAGCTGGGCATCCACACAAATGAATCGAGGTCTTAAGCCAGACCTCGTTATAATCCTCAGGTAGGCGAAAGGACACTAGAAGGTGGTTGAAATTGTACCACTTCGACGACACTCTACCCTTAAAGCCCAGTTTTCCTAACCCAGCAGATATATCTCGGGGAGCGGGGATAGCATATGAAAACTTAAAGACCAGAGTGTTAGCTAGTTTACCTGCGAGAGCAACAGATTCGGCGTCGGTGAATCGGGCCTTGACTTTGTTCTCCTCCGATCGGATGATGGTTCCGCAGGCATGTTCGTATTCTCCGTCAAAGGCAAAATCCTTGGCCGTCGGATGTGGCCCGGCCCTATGAACATTTTTCTTTCCCGTAATCGCCTCCCGGAAAGAGAGTGGGCCAGTTGAGGTGCCCGAGAGAGACCCGGTTGCGGCGGGGTTAGCCTTGGGGGGGCCCGTCTGTGGTTCCGCAACCACCACTCCGTCTTCTCTCACATACATGATGTTCGGGTGCGACGTTCCGGCCGAAGGGATGGTAGCTCCGGTGAGGTGGTTGGTCGGAGGAGGTGAGTTTGGTCGGGGACCGAGGATTCCGGTCGTGGAGTCGGCCGGCTGAGCATTACCGGCGGCCGTGACGGGGCCGGCGCCGGCGATGGCAGAGGTCCGATGCGCGGAGGCTTGCTGTTGGGCGGAAGCAGCTTGCTGTTGTTGAGAGTAAGCGGGCTGAGGTTTGGGCTGCAAGGTAGAGTAGATGGGAGGTGTTTGGATGATGGCGGTTATGGAGTTGGGCTTAAGTCCCGTGGGCTGAGATTTTGGTTTGGTGGGCTGATTATGAGTTGAGGCGGGCTGAAAGATTGAGGTTGAGGTAGAAAGGGATAATGGGCCCTTTTGTTGATTAAAAGGTTCAGCAAAGTTGTGAATTGGTACCTGTGAAGTAGGCCCAAGTCGAATGATGGTTTTTGGCCCAATGAGAGATTGGTTTGCCACGTGTAGGGGTGTGATTTTGTCACCTTCAATAATGAGCTGAGGGTTTTCGGTTTTTGCTTCGCCGCTTTTCAGAGATGTGTTTTGAATGGCCGACGGCAACCTCAAAGGCGGAATCTCCGACTGTAAGGAACGGTTCTCTGAAGTTCCGACGATGGTGCCACCCTGCGAGCGTCCAACTGAAGGAGTGATTTCTCCTTCTTCCAACGCACCGATTCCGACCAAAGGATTGCCGGTGGGATGACATTTTCTTGCACCAGATATTATCTTCTCCGACGATAAAGTCCCAAAAATCGGCCAAGAATCTGAATTTGTGTCGTTGTGACTGGTTGTCTTTATGGTGTCGGATGGATGAGACTCCCCATTTTCGATATTTGAATGTTTGCCCAGGAAATTCGCGACAAATTGTTGGAATTCTGGGAGTTTGAGTAAGTTGAGAAAATCATTTGAGAGGTTAGCCGGAGCTTGGAGGGGCGGAGAAGAGGTTGACGGAAATGGGGGGGGAGAAGGTGCCATAGCTGCGAGCTAGAAAAGAGAGAGGAAGATGGCTCTAACGGCGGTTGGCCGGTGTGGCCGCCGCCGCCGGCGGCCGGGTGGGAGAGATAGGCAGTAGTGGTGGCTGTGGAGCGGAGAGGAGGCGGTTGTGGTCAGAAGTGGACGGTGAAAATTGTAGAGAGAGAAAACTAGTGAGAGGTGAGAGCATTTGGATTTTCTATCTTATTGCTAAGTTAGTTCTAAGTGCTTTCTTGCTGCTAGGTTAGTTGTCTTTTGTTGCTAGGTTAGTTGTGTTTTGTTGCTAGGTTAGTTGTCTGATGCTGCTAAGTTTTTTTAAAAAAAACAACGCCCCGGAAGGGGGGGAGGGGGATTGAGCTGGATCCCCAACCTGTACATAGATCAAGGCCCCAAAGCCGGGAGCCCAACTATCAACGAGCAAGATACAAAAGTTTACAGAGTCTCACTAATCAAGATCAAAAACAAAAGAAAAACTGAAAAACAAAAAGAACCAAAAACTACAATACCAAGTCGATCTTCGGGCTAACAGATGCCCGACAGGTATGTCTATACTAAAGAAAATAGAAATCCTAAGCTACCGAAAGCGGAAAGCTGGATATCCAAGCTGGTCCATCCGTACAAGAGTGCGAAAGCGGAGTGGAGCAGTGTCGGTCTGGAATTTATGTGTGCCTGGTATGGTGGCGCCAAGGCTGGCCAGGTAATCGGCCGGTCTGTTCCCCTCACGAAAAATGTGCGTGATCCTGTGGTGGACTGACTGAAGTAGATCTCTAATGCGCAGAAGCGGGTGCTGAATCTGCCACGATCCCTGATGGCCCGAAGTCAGGAGGGTGGCGACAGCCGCAGCATCCAGCTCGATCCATATATGACTAGAGAGGTGGACAGCAATCTGAAGGCCAATCTGTAGTGCCTGAATCTCTGCATCGTAGCTCGAGGAGGCCTGAATGGACGCGTGGAAGGCGGTGATAAGGGCGCCGCTATGGTCCCGAATCAAGCCTCCTCCTCCGGCAAGTCCAGTGTGGCGATTAAATGAGCCATCAGTGTTCAGCTTGACCCACGGAGAGTCAGGTCGAAGCCAAACAACAGCTCTGGCCCGTGGAGGCCGAACAGGCGGTGGTGGGGCCACCATGTAGCGATGCGGTGGCGTGCAGCCTGTCCAGTCTCGGGCCGAACAGGTCAGTGTGCTCTTCTGCACACTGACCAGCTGACCGGTGACCAATCCATAGTGCTCCAAAAGGCACATAAGCTCGACCAGTCCATCATCATCCGCCCGGGTGAAGATAATGATGTCATCCGCATAAGAGAGGTGAGAGATGGTAGGACCATAGCCACGGGTGCTATAGGTCATATGGGGAGAGTCGCGGATGAAGCCGTCAAGGCAGCGAGAGAGGTAGTCCGCCGCAAGAACGAACAGGGAAGGGGAAAGGGGGTCGCCCTGTCTAAGGCCTCTAGAGGAGGGAAAGAAATCGGTGGGGCTGCCATTAATCAGGACCGAGAACGTGCAATGCTCCACACACGCCTCCACAAAGCTGATCCACCGCTCAGGAAATCCCATCCTAGCCAACGCCTCCCTAAGAAACGGCCACTCAACCCTATCATACGCCTTAGCCATGTGTAGCTTCAGCGCGATATTCGGAGCCCGCTTCCAGTCCGCTCGGGAGATGACGTGGATCATCTCCTGGGCCAGAAGGATGTTATCACTAATGACCCGATCCTTGACGAATCCACTCTAGTTCGGAGAGATGAGGGAGGGGAGAAGAGGGGAAAGACGGCCATTAAGAATCTTCGAAATGAGCTTGTTGGTCACATTACACAGGCTGATGGGCCTATAATCGGACCAAGAGTTCGGGTTGGGTCGTTTGGGGATCAAGACGACAGAGGTAGACGTGAAGGAATCCGGCATCCGGTGGCCGGAGAAAAAATCCAACATCGCCTCCTCGACGTCAGTCTCGACAAGATCCCAGCAGACCTGATAGAAGAGGGAGGAGAAACCATCCGGGCCAGAAACGCTGTTGGGATCAATCCCGAATACAACATCCCTAACCTCCTCCCTGCTCGGGAGCTCACAGAGGCCAATGAGATCGACCGAAGGAGGGATGGTGGGGAAAAAAGAAGCGGTCGGGGCCAAGAGGGACCCTCTGTCAGAGGTGAAGAGGGTCTGGAAGTGAGCAACAGCCGACTCCCGAATCTGAGCCTCCTGGGTCAAGGACGACCCATCAGCCTCGATACTATGGATGTACGACTTAGCACGCTTCTGCCTAACGTAGCCCTGAAAAAACCTAGTGTTCCGCTCGCCCTCGGCCACCCAACGAACGGCCGCCTTCTGCTTCCAGAAATCCTCTTCCATGAGGAGTCGGAGCTGGTACTCGGCGTGGCAGCGGTGCATGGCAGTCCTATTCTCCGGAGTGGGGTCCAGGTCATAGGCCCGTTCAGCCGTCGCATGCGCACTCTGAGCCGCAGCAAGGCGCTGGTGAAGGTTTCTAAAAACATCCCAGTTCCACTGTCTCAACCGACGCCACAGTCTGCCGAGCTTCGCCTCGAGATTGCGCATCCCGAAGAGCCCAGTCGGCTGAAGCCAGGAATCCCTGACAGTGTCGTGGAAGGAGTGGTGGCGAACCCACATGTTCTGGAACCTAAACGAAGGGCAGCGGTGGGTGCTCGAAAATCAGCACCGGATGAGAAGGGGTGAATGGTCGGACCCGAATCGAGTAAGGTGTGTGACGGTCGTAACCGCAAACACCTTCGACCACGCCTCAGAAACTAAGGCACGGTCTAACCTCTCTTTGAGTCCGTCCCTCACCCACGTGAGGGGCTCACCATCACATCCAGCGTCAATTAACTCGCAGTCCGCCACTGCCTGGGCAAAATCCCACATCTCCCGTGACCGGTCCGTGCGGCCACCCACACGCTCATCGGGATGCAGAAAGATGCTGAAATCGCCACTAACCATCCATGGCAATCCCTCCATACTCTCGGCAATCTCACGCAGGGTGTCCCAAAGGTCATATCGCCCGACCCTAGTACACTTGGCATATACCAAGGTGTGAAAGATGGGCTCCGGGAGGTGGTCAGCGGAAATCTCTACGTGAAGCACCTGATCGGTGTCGCGGAGGACCCGACAAGTGTAGTCACGCGAGTGAAAAAACCAGATCTTGTGCGAAATATTACCCACGCCCGAGTGGAAGCCCAGACGACGCGAGTAGTAGTCAAAAGAAGGAGTGCGAATCATCGGCTCAATAAAACCAACAAAATCGACTCTGTGGTCACGAATGAGAGAATGAAGGTGAGAAAGAGTAGCCCTGTTCGCGAGGCCACGGCCATTCCAAGTAATGGATGTGATGGACATATCAACGGTCGCAAGAGCCACCGAACGTAGTCCGCCTATGGCGAGGCTGATTCGGGCCACCTAAAGAATGGGAGATCGTCCGTCGTGTCGTGCGGCGGAAGGGTCCAATAGCAGGGGAGATCGTCCGCTGCCTCGTGTGCTGCGTGGCTCTGGTCCTCGAGGTCTGTCTGCCTCGGTATGTACTCGTGGCCTGAGAGTCGTCTGGCTGGACAGGCTGGCCTATAGCAGCGCTAGCGGGTTGCCCCATCTCCGGGGCTGTCTCCTGTCTGTCAAGGTGAAGAAATGCACTAGAGGCAAAGCTCTCGCACGAGACATCATGCTGCGCGCAGTTGAGCCCGCATATTTGCTCGGGGATGGGTGAAAGAGATGGTCCAACAGGCAGAGCACTCGGGTGCTCGCCGGTAGGAGGAGGCTGGGAGCTGGCTATCAGCTCGACCGAACTCCGAATCTCGGCAGGGATGGGGTAGGCCGACTCATCCCCTTTCGGGTGAGCGGTGGCGGCAGTAGCCCTCGAATCCAAAGATCGGACCGGGCTAGATGCGCGCACGGTCAAAGGACCAGCATCGCGCACACTATCATCGGATAGGTGGATGGACTCTCTCCTGGGCGTGACGTCCGGCTGGTCCATGTCGTCTCCAAGGAGGTCATCGTCATCCAGAAACGTAAAGTCGGTACTCTTAGATGGCCTGCTGGAGAAAGGAACAGTCTTCTTCTCTGCCTCAGGGGAGAGAATAGCGAAATACGAGTGGTTGGCCTTGAAGGCCGTCTGTAAGGTGTGTATGGGGATAAAACCCGTGGTCTTGGGCTTGGGACCCACTAAGGCCAACTGCTTAGGCTGGTTAGGATGAGCATCCTTCCCAGTTTGGGCAGTATCAACAATCACAGCCTTGCCCTTATCGTTAGACCCCTTCGGGGTCTCGGGCGCACGGAGAGGGCTTTTGCCCTTTCCCTTCGGGTCCCTCCGGCTGGTGGAGGTTCCCTGCTGGGTCGCACGATGGCGCTGCGGGAGGGCGGGCCGTGGCTTATTGCCACTGATGTAGCAATCGGCCGCGACATGACCCACATGGCTGCACGAGGTGCAGAACGCGGGGATCTTCTCATAGATCACCCGCTGAACAAAAGACTCCGAGCCCTGTTCAATCTCAATCTCGTGAACGAGCTCAGCTCTCAGGTCTATCTCGACGCAAAATCGCGCCACGTTAGCCCTCGTCTGAAGGGCCGTCGGGGTGTCGATACGAATCGGCTGCCCAATACACTTAGCTAGTGTAGTGATGGCAGCACGATCGTAAAGATGGGGTGGTAGGCCGGGAAGGCGGCACCACACGGGGACAACCGGCGCCTCCGTCTTCGGGTTAAACCCAGCACAATATTTGAACACCCTAGCTGGGCATCCACACAAATGAATCGAGGTCTTAAGCCAGACCTCGTTATAGTCCTCGGGGAGGTGGAAAGACACTAGGAGGTGGTTGAAATTGTACCACTTCGACGACACCCTACCCTTAAAGCCCAATTTACCTAAACCAGCAGATATATCTCGGGGAGCGGGGATAGCATATGAAAACTTAACGACCAGAGTGTTAGCTAGCTTACCTGCAAGAGCAACAGATGCGGCTTCAGTGTATCGTGCCTTCACTTTGTTCCCCTCCGAGCGGATAATGGTCCCGCAGGCATGCTCGTATCCCCCGTCAAAGATAAAATCCTTAAGTGTCGGACGTGGTCCGGCCGTGCCGCCATTTATCTTCCCGGTAATAGCTTCACGGAATGAAAGCGGGCCATTGGAGGTTTTCGGGAGAGACCCGGTTGCAGAGGGGTTAGCCGTGGTGGGGCCCGTCGGTGGTGTCTCGATCGGGGAGAGTTCGGTCACCTGAGGAGCGGACAACGTGTCCAGGCCCGTAACGACCACTCCATCCTTGCGAACGTACAAAGTGGCTGGTTCGGTTTCTTCAGCTATCGAAATGGCTATTCCGGCGAGGTGTTTGGCGGCGAGGTTGAATTTGGCCTTGGTCCGAGGATTCCGGCCATAGAGACCGTCTTCATGGCAGCCCCGGATGTATCGCTGGCCGGTTTTGAAATTCCGGCGACCGTTCCGGCGCCGTCGCCGGCGCAAGGCACGTTGACATCGACTACCGGTTGAGTGTGGCAGGTTTCAGCTTGGGTGATTTGCTGTTTGGTTACGGACTGAGGGGCGGAAGTGGGCTGGGAGACAATGTTGGACTGTGGGATGGGCTGATAGATGGGTTGGATGCTGGGATGGGATGTTGATGTGGCCTGAGAGTAGAGGTTTGTTGGACGTTGATGTGGACTAAGGGGCTGGATTTGAGTGATGGGTTCAAAATGGGATGATGGGCTAGTTTTGAAGTTGTTAGGCCCACTCGGATTAAGAGGGAGCTGAGGGCCCAAATCGAAACGCAGCTGAGGGGAAATGTTCTCTGCATCGTCGCTTCCATGTTTTGACTTTTGTGTAACCTGACATAGGGCTTCCGATGACAAGGTCCCAAACGCAATCGGAACTATGTTTTCAACCGGAGATATGTCGACCGCATTTCTAACCGGTGAGGTGTCAACGGCGGCTGAGATGTTCCGGTGGATATTAGGCAGAAGCGGCAGGTCTGTGACGGAGGGCTTCTCTGAGACGGTGATGTGAGCTGAGGTTGAGATGTGCCGAGGTTTAGCCAGATCTAAGGTGGGTCTCGAGAGGGCTCGACGGGTTGCCGGATGTTGAGGTCGGGATTTCTCCCTCCTCCAACCTTGAGATCGACGGCAAAATATCATGAATAGCTTTTGACACCTCTATAGCAATTAAAGAGGATAAATCGGAGGGGGCTAGAGACGACCACTCAGAGGTGACCACCGTTGGTTGCGGACGAGGAAGAGGAGGACGGATGGTGGACTGCTCCGTGAAGGTGGGTGCGGGTGGAGGTGACGACGGGATAGACTCCATGAATGGATGAGGCGCTGCTAAAGAAGGGAGGGTCAGGCGGCGCGCCGCCAGAGGCGGCGGTGAAGGAGGCCCGCCGGCGTGAAGCTTGCCGGAAAAGGAGACTGGAGAAAGACGAATATTTGGGGAAGATGGGTTTTTAGAGAGAGAAAGTAAGAGAGAAGGGAGAGCATATCACTTTGTTTATTTATGTATTTTGTTGCTAGGTTATTTCTTTCTTGCTGCTAGGTTAGTTGTCTGATGCTGCTAGGTTATTTGTATTTTATTGCTAGGTTATTTCTTTCTTGCTGCTAGGTTAGTTGTCTTTTATTGCTAGGTTTTTTTTTATAAAAAAATTGTAACCCATAGGATTTGAACCTGGTACCTGATGGAAGCAAGACAAGCAATGCAACCACTACACCACTCAAGGTTGAGTGTCTTTTGTTGTTAGGTTATTATTTCTTGCTGCTAGGTTATTTGTCAACGGGTCAACGCCGGAAGTCAACGGTCAACACCGGAAGTCAACGGTCAACGCCGGAAGTCAACGGTCAACGCCAGAGTCAACTAATAATTATTTTATTATTTAATTAATGTATATTTTAATTGATTTTGATCTAGACAAAATGAGTGGCTAAGATTGAGTCTCACGTACTCATTTTAAGGAGTGGTCTCATTGGATCCGTCCCATATATATATATACATATATATATTTTCTTTTTTTGTTTTTTTTTGTTTTTTTTTTGTTTCTTTCGAAAGTAAAAGGATGGGAAAGAAAAAGAATGGGAAAAGAAAAGACACACGATCTAGATTCTCTCAATGAAAGCACCAATGATGAAGATCGCGTGTCCTGATTGCCGATAAGCCACACACTCGTGCCTTGAACCGACGATAAATGTCTCGGAGGTTCACACACCCGCGCCCCTTGAAACGAAATAAAATTGCAAAAGAAATCAAGAAGAAATCTAAGGCAAAGTGTTTGAACAAAAGTTCGGTTTTTGTATTATGATTTTCAATGATAAAAAATAGCAAGAGGAAGGGCCTTTATATAGGCATCAAATAGATCTAGTCCTAATCTAGCTATAACTCTAATAAAGCAATAAAATATTAAGTGTCCTAAACAATCAAGAAATCTTATGAGAGCGTAGCGTTGATAAAATTATGTGATGAACCGTTGTCGACGAGTACGACCACGCGGCGGTCCCTGACCCACGCGGGTAGTCGCATCGTCATCGGCCCTTGCGTACCGGCCATCACATGCATCGAGATCTCAGCCTCCTCCTTGAGCGCCTCAACCTCGTCCACTTCCGACTCGTCTATTACTGGATCTCCCTCATCAGACTCAACCACGTCGATCACAAATGCCTGCTTGCGCCTGTGGCCGGGTACAAACTTCTCCTCGCACTTGAAACATAGGCCTTTCTCGCATCGCCTACGTATTTCCTCGAACGATAGCCGCTTGACCTCTGGTATGGGCGGTCGAGGATTAGTCGGCGGTCGACGACTGGGGTTGAACGTGCTTGGGCCCGGTAGAACGCTACGTTGCTCTGGGAATTGTGAGTCCGCCCGTCCCCCTTCGAGGGG
The DNA here is from genome assembly GCA_008636005.1 of Striga asiatica. Taxonomy (NCBI): domain Eukaryota; kingdom Viridiplantae; phylum Streptophyta; class Magnoliopsida; order Lamiales; family Orobanchaceae; genus Striga; species Striga asiatica. The sequence goes on along the minus strand of BKCP01005294.1, from coordinate 889,553 downwards.
CAGCGAGGTGATCATCCCGGCGCCTAGCTGTTGGGTTCTATGAGGAACGTCAACGACATGCACAGTATTGAACTTATCGAAATAAATCCTAACGCAGTGGAATCTATAACTAGGATTAGGACATTATCTTTTAAAATTTTTGCAGACTCAGAGACGTTTCTGATTTCCTTTGATGGAGATCGTCTGATTACCACAACTCAATTGGTTGAAGAGTTTGGCTTTTGTTGACTCTAGTCGAGTGTTGAATCACGAACAAATCACCGAAACGAACTTCTTGGACTCAGGCCGGTTGGGCAGGTTCGGATCAGTTTCGGGTCGGATCGGGTTGCAGCGGCTTCGGTCGCGGTCACAGGTCGCGGATTGCAGCTGATCGGGACCAGTTGGCACGGGTCGCGGGTGCTGGCGGGTGCGTGTCATGGCGTGACGCGCGGGACTAGGTCACAGGCGGTCGCTGGCGCGAGGCGAGCGGGCGCGTGCGTGTTACGTGTCCTGGGCGAGCAAGGAAAACAGGCACGTGTTGGGCGAACGTGCGCGGCAAGTCTCCTGGGCGCACGAGGAAAGCTGGGCGCGTGGATCGCGGTCGCTGGTATCGGGGACGATGATCGCGAGCAGGGACTGCGAGACACGAGCAAGACGATCGGCAAGGGACTTCGCGGCTTAGATCGGGGCGCGATGTTTGGCTGTGCACGACTGCAGGCGGGGCTCGCGGTTGCGTGCGGCTGAGCTCGGGCGAGGTCTTGGTCGCGATCGGCGGCAACGGCGGATTTTCGACGAGGACGACGTCAGCACACGGCGGCGGTCGGCTGGGGAAGATGGCCGGAAAATATAAAGGTTTAGGGTTTAATATAATATCACCTTAAAGCCTTCTAATGGATTACCTAAACACCTATTTCAATTAATCTTGGTGGTGCGATTAATTGAATCTCCCTAACTCTCGAGCAAGACAATTCTCCCTCTCTTGAAGGTGAGAAAATCGGCCATAGCACATTGTCTCAAGAGGTTGGGACATGGTGTATTTATAGGCTCCATTTGGGACCTTAAGGAGGTGCCAAATATGGGATTGTCCCATTAGGCCAAGGAATCCTAATTCCACTCCATAAACTAATATATTAGGTCATGATTCCTTTCTCCTAACATCACCTTCTAGAAGACTCTCTAGTCTCCTAACCCTAGGTAATATTCTAGAAGGAATATTCCCTTTCTCATGGAATAATAAATATGGAATAAAATTAATTCCTAAAATTCTAATAAAATTAAATAATAATATATTCCACTAGAATATTATTATAACTCTCCCTATTTTGCTTCAATTTAATCAATTAAATTAAACCTCCACTTGATTAATAAAATATTAATCTAATTGATCGATTTACCTCCCCATGTTTAAGATATAACGTCTGTGGATTAATTAAATTACTAACAAGATAATTAATCGAAGTCTTATTTATTTCCGAAATTAGTACCACTCAGAACTTTAATCATTGTGTCGGATAAATATCCACCTGCAGGGTTTAACAATATTCCTTCCTGAGCTCATTTCGGGGACGTCATCAATCCAGCGCACTGGAACATGGTACCATAAATAATTTATAATAGCTCGTCATATAAACATTCTTATTTACCAGAGTACCGACTATGTCATTCTAATAAAATAGGAATCACCCTTGGTAACCCAACGGAAGCAATTCATCTGCCTGGTAAATCCGCATATACTCCTTAGTCCTTCTCAGGTACTTAAGTATATGCTTTACCGTAGACCGATGTTCCGGCCCTGGATTACTCTGATATCTTGCTACCATGCCTACTGCATAACAGATATCAGGTCGCGTACACAACATCGCATACATGAGGCTTCATATTACCGATGCATAAGAAACTGACTTCATGTCCTCTATCTCTTGAGGAGTTTTCGGGGACATCTTCTTCGATAGAGCTATTCCATGTCGGAAAGGTAAATCCCCTTTCTTTGAATCATGCATGTTGAAACGCTTCAGGACAGTGTCTATATATGTAGATTGGGATAGGCACAATTTTCTCTTATCTCGGTCCTGAATGACCTTGATACCGTGAACATGTCCTACTTCTCCCAAATCTTTCATATCAAACTGCTTGGATAACCATACATTTGTGTTTAATAACATTTTCACACTGTTTGAAGAATATCATCTACGTATAGCACTGGAAACACCACCACGTTTCCTTCACTTTTCTTGTATACACAGTGCTCATCCGGACATTGGGTAAATCCATACGATTGGACAACCTCGTCAAAACGGATGTTCCAAGACCTCGAAGCCTGCTTTAGTCCATAAATGGACCTTTTCAGCTTACAGACCAGATGCTCTTGTCCCTTTGCAATGAATCCTTCTGGTTGCTGCATATAGATGTCCTCGTCTAAATTCCCGTTAAGGAAAGCAGTCTTAACATCCATTTGTCAAATCACATAATCCATATGAGCGGCAACAGCCACGGGAATCCTGATGGATTTCAGCATAGCTACCGGCGAAAAAGTTTCCTCATAATCGATCCTTTCTTTCTGAGTATACCCTTTCGCAACAAGCGTAGCTTTGAAGGTTTCAACCTTCCCATATGCTCATCTCTTTCTCTTATAGACCCACTTGCATCAAATGGCATGCACGCCACTGGGTGGTTCTACAAGATCCCAGACCTGATTGGAATCCATAGAATCCATTTCAGACTTCATCTCCTTTTGCCAAGACTCTGCGTCCCGATCTTGAAGTGCCTCATTATATGTCCATGGGTCGATTTCAAGAACATCCGGGACGGCCTCAGAAGACTCTCCCAGACCCATGAATCGTTCGGACTGCCGGACAACCTTCCCACTACGATAAGGTACTACCTGCTCAGGTGCATCATTAGCGATACGTGTTGCAGTACTTTGTGGTGTAACATCTAGCACACTCGGTATTGAAGTACTCACTCCCTTTACCTCCTCTAGGACATGTCTACTGGCTTGTAATCTAACACATAATCTTCTTCCAAGAACCTTGCATTCGTGCTAACGATTACTTTCTGGTCCTTGGGACTATAAAATAGACAACCTTTCGTTTCCTTAGGATATCCCACAAATAGCCTTACTTCTGTTCTAGGCTCTAACTTACCAGTATCGGTTCTCGGCACATGTGCTGGACTACCCCAAATCCTGAGATGTCTTAGACTTGGCTTGCGCCCAGACCACAACTCCAATGGTGTAGACGGTACTGATTTAGAAGGTACTCTGTTCAGAACATAAATTGTTGTTTCTAAAGCATATCCCCAAAACGAATCCTGGTAATATAATATAACTCATCATTGCCCTAACCATTTTCATAAGAGTCTTATTCCTTCGCTCTGCCACGCCATTCTGTTGGGTTGTGCCTGGCGCAGTCAGTTGGGAAGTAATCCCATTATCCGTCAAATAGTCTCTAAATTCATTCGAGAGATATTCGCCACCACGATCAGATATCGTAATGACTTGACACTTTTTTCTAACTGCTTCTCCACAACCGCCTTATACTCTAAGAATTTCTCAAATCATTCAGACTTGTGGTGCAATAGGAAAATGTACCCATATCTCGAGTAGTCATCGATAAACGTAACGAAGTACTCGAACCTTCTCTCACTTGAATAGACATAGGACCACATAGATCGAAATGAATTAGCCCTAGCAGATCTTTGGCTCTATTCCCCTTTGATTGAAAAACCCTCTAACTCATTTTGCCTTCCAGGCAAGATTCACAAGTTGGAAAAGCCTCAACTTCTAACGACCCCAAGGGCTCGTCTGCTACCAACCTTTGAATCCTCCTAAGGTTTATATGACCAAGTCTTAGATGCCAAAGATATGTTTCATTCATTTTCGAAGGTTCCTTTCTCTTATTCAAGTTAGATGATGAATTAAGTAATTGTTTATGTTGCAGTGGAGATGACTTTGGTTCTAAAATGTACAGATTGTCTACCAATGAACCAGAACATATGAACTTTTCGCCAAAACGAATAACAACTTTATTATCGAAAAAAGCAGAAAAATCGTTCATAAACAACTTAGAAACTGAAATCAAATTCTTTCTAAAACTAGGAACATAAAGACAATCTTTCAAAACCAAAGTCCTATATAAACCAAAATCTAAATAGACATCTCCCACTGCAACTGCTGACGCTCTACTAGCATTGCCTAAGTAGATGGTAACTTCTCCTTCTCTAAGCCGTTTGGTTTCCTGGAACCCCTACATAGAATTGCAGACATGATCAGTGGCTCCTGTATCTACACACCAGGTACTGGTAGATAACACCGCTAAACATGTTTCAACGACTAATGAAAAAGATGTACCTTTATCGCCCTTCTTGAGGAGAGGGCAGTCGGTCTTCCAGTGTCCCTTCTGCTGGCATTTGTGGCACTTGCCCTTTAACTTCTTCACAGCTTGCTGAAGTCGCGCATCATTCATGACTGCTTTGCCCTTTTCTGTGGGCTTCTTCCTCTTCCTACCTTTAGAATGCCTGGAAGAAGAACCTCACCCCGCTGGGCAACCATCGTCTGGGCTTTGTGACGAAACAGGCCCTCTGCCGATTGAAGCTCAGCAACAAGTTCTTGAAGAGTCATCAACATCTTATGCATGTTATGATTCAACCAAAATTGTTCGAAGCTCTTTAGCAAAGACTGGAGCACTATATCGACCTGGGTTTCCCCGTCAATAAAAGCCCTAAGGACCTCCAGCTCATTCAGCTGGGCCATCATAGCAAGAACATGTTCCCTCACGGGAGTGGTCTCACGCATGGTCATATTCATAAAAACCCTCATGGCTTCTAATCAGGCAGCCCGCGACTGATGACCAAATAACTCCTTGAGATTAAGAAGCATCTCTGCTGCAGTGTCCATAGACTATTGTTGATGTTAAAGTACATTTAACCAAGATGCCAAGATGTAACACTTCGCCATCTCGTCAGCCTTTTTCCACCGAGCATACGCCTCTTTCTCATTATCTGGCGCATTACCAACAGGCACATCCGGACAAGCCTCAACAGTAGCAAATTTCTACCCTTCAGCAGTTAACACTATATCCAAGTTCCTTCTCTAGTCAATGTAATTAGGACTAACAAGTTTGTTTTCTTTGAGAATTACGGACAACGGATTAAAAGACATTTTGAATTCCTAGGATCACATAAACATAGTTTTACTCAGTCAAGTAATTTAGAATTTAACATCAAATATTGATCCCTAAACAACAATATTCAAATAAATTCAACGATACTTCTATACACCGAATCTCCGCAGGCCACGGAATGTGGACGTCTACGGTTCAAACCATCGCAAGAGGAGGGAGTGATCCCATTAATTAACATACCGACAAATCAGTACTCAATTAATAGCCGTTTCATCTTTTGGGCAGCGTACAATAAAAATAACCTTTTCCTCTAGGAATGTCGTTTTAATTTGCACTTTAAGTGTAACCCATTAATTGGTACCAAGTTCACTACCAAAATCATACGTTCACCTTTGGATGACCCGTACTCTTTTGCAATAGCTCGCTACTACCATCCTGAAGGAGATTTGTCCTTGTGCACTGTGAAATAAACCGTCCTATGGGATCGATCTAAACCACTTCACTAACAAACCTATAATGGAGGCCTTGGATGTAATTTATTTCAACCCATTACACACTTAATATAATTTTTAATTTAAGGGATTTTCCTAGACATGCTCCTACTTCAATTTGCACATAAAGCAAATAAGGACATGCATAATTAATGAGCAATAATAAACTAGGAATTATGATCCAACTACTATGGCCATTAATTAATCTTCAATGTTACGGAGAAACACAATCCTATCCTTTGCTTGAATGTGTTTTCCATCTCAGGAATTGGAACACCCTTTCGCAGTGACTCCCACTCTTCATCTTGAATAGGTTGTCTCCGGGAAAGTCGCCATTGGTTCATCACCATGGCATCCGTCTGTGTGTTTGTCACCTCACCCCGTCGAGTTTGGTCCACATCCTCCAAATTTGAATAATATAAAACAACAATTACATAATTCATCCTATGACCCGTGCAGGAGTCGTACACGAGTTTTCTATGAAAGCAATAAACTATGCAGTGTCCCACTGCGCGAATAATTTATTACAAGCATTCACCAACCCAAAAACTCCTCGACATGCCCGAGGCTTATAAAAATACCATACATTCATACATGAATTAAATCATACATACGGGCCATAATGGTCGGATTCGAAATCACCTGCAAACAATTGCAATTTCTAATCTACTATGCCGCTGCGTCCGTACACACATAATTCATGTAAACAGGCGAGTCCTAATTCAAACTGTGCACAAAGTTGAATTAATCTGGGCTCTGATACCAGTTGTTGGGTTATATGAGGAACGTCAACGACATGCATAGTATTGAACTTATCAAAATAAATCCTAACGTAGCGGAATCTATAGTTAGGATTAGGACATTACCTTTTAAAATTTTTGCCGACTCAGAGACGTTTCTGATTTCCTTTGATGGAGATCGTCTGATTACCACAACTCAATCGGTTGAAGAGTTTGGCCTTTGTCGACTCTAGTCGAGTGTTGAATCACGAACAGATCACCGGAACGAACTTCTCGGGCTCAGGCCTATTGGGTCTCGGGTCGGATCGGGTTGCAGCGGCTCGGGTCGCGGACTGCAGCTAATCAGGACCGGTTGGCACGGGTCGCGGGTGCTGGCGGGTGCGTGTCGTGGCGTGACACGCGGGACTAGGTCGCAGGCGGTCGCTAGCGCGAGGCGAGCGAGCGCGTGCGTGTTGCGTGTCCTGGGTGAGCGCGGAGTCCCGGGCGAGCAAGGATAGCAGGCACGTGTTAGGCGAACGCTGGGATCAGGCGGGCGTCTGCGGCAAGTCTCCTGGGTGCACGAGGAAAGCTGGGCGCGTGGATCGCGGTCGCTGGGATCGGGGAAGATGATCGCGAGCAGGGACTGCGAGATACGAGCAAGACGATCGGCACGGGACTTCACAGCTTGGACCTGGGCGCGATGTTTGGCTGTGTGGGACTGCGGGCAGGGCTCACGGTTGCGCGCGGCTGAGCTCGGGCGAGGTCATGGTCGCGATCGGCGGCGATGGCGGATTTCCGGCGAGGACGACGGCGTTCGGCTGGGGAAGATGGCCGGAAAATATGAAGGTTTGGGGTTTAATATAATATCACCTTAAAGCCTTCTAATGGATTACCCAAACACCTATTTCAATTAATCTTGGTGTTACGACTAATTGAATCTCCCTAACTCTCGAGCAAGACAATTCTCTCTCTCTTGAAGGTGAGAAAATAGGCCCTAGCACATTGTCTCAAGAGGTTGGGACATGGTGTATTTATAGGCTCCATTAGGGACCTTAAGGAGGTGCCAAATATGGACTTATCCCATTAGGCCAAGGAATCCTAATTCCACTCCATAAACTAATCCATATTAGGTCACGATTCCTTTCTCCTAACATCACCTTCTAGAAGACTCTCTAGTCTCCTAACCTTAGGTAATATTCTAGAAGGAATATTCTCTATATCATGGAATAATAAATATGGAATAAAATTAATTCCTAAAATCCTAATAAAATTAAATAATAATATATCCCACTAAAATATTTTTATTGCTCTCCCCATTTGGCTCCAATTTAATCAATTAAATTAAACCTCTACTTGATTAATAAATATTAATCTAATTGACCGATTTACCTCCCCATGTTTAAGATATAACGTCCGTGGATTAATTAAATTACTGACAAGATAATTAATTGACTTCTTATTTATTTCCGAAATTAGTACCACTCAGAACTTTAATCATTGTGTCGGATAAATATCCACCTGTAGGGTTTAACATAATATTCCTTCTTGAGCTCATTTCGGGGACGTCATCAATCCAGCGCACTGGAACACGGTACCATAAATAATCTATAATACCTCGTCATATAAAAATTCTTATTTACCAAAGTATCGAGTATGTCATCTTAATAAAACAGGAATCACCCTTGGTAAATCAAATAAATAAGTAATGAATATACACGACTATTTTATATTATCTTACAGCTTTAGAGAACGCGTCAATCACTGAAGGTATAGATTACAACAAAGATCAGTGAGTCTCATAATCTTATCCTTCCGGTGGTCCTGTTCAATACTTAACATAAGTACTAGTGTAATTCTCCAGTTAAGGTCAACTGAATCAATAATACACTACAGTCTTTTTCCAAGTGGGGTCTCACTGCCAGTCTAGACTGTGAACAAGTGATTTAGTCTTACAAGGAATTGATAGGTGACCTTTCTGTTCGAGACACCACGAACCACACTATCTCAATGTAAGACAAGGAGTATGATTGCATGAATAAATAAACTGCAAACATATATATACTTTGACTAAAACATGATTGCCAGATCAAAATGGTATTATTAATATCTGAAAGCCAAGCTTTTATAGCATCAAAAATCTAGCGACCTCCATGGCCTTTTGCATCGTGTCTGGCCTTTCCAATCGTACCTCGGCGGCTAGATCAAATTTTAACCCGCCGATGAATGCTCCAACCAACACGCTCTCTGACCAGTCACGTACATGACACGCGAGGCATTCAAATTCCTTCTGATAGTCGTGCAAGCTCCCCGTCTGACGTACGCGTGAGAGGGCTGCGTCGTAGTTGTGGTAGTCGGATATCCCGAAGCACGTGAGAAGTTCTCGAAGCTCTTCCATTCGATCGCTTGTTGTCTGCCGCGGTAGACGCTTGCGAGCCACTGTCACCAGACATTGGCCTCCCCATTGAGGTAATATGCCGCGTATCGGACCAAGTCGTGTCTCGCGGTTTCATTAAGTTCAAAATATGGCACGACTCGGTTGAGCCATGCATCGGGGTCAGATCCGGTGAACGTGGATAACGTGAGCCTCGGTTTGTCGAGCCGCGGACGGTTGTGATTATTTGAAGCCTGTGACCGCTGCTCGAACTCCTCCTCCTCGTGTTCGCGCTCGCCGTGGTGTGGGCCGGGCCGCCTGACTCGATCACGATCGTGAGGTTGACGTTGAATGTTGTGAGCCATCTCGTCGAACCTTCGGTTAATGATTTCCATTAGATCTCGCACCGATGCTTTGGTGGTGTCGAGCCCTTCACATAAGTTGTCCACGGCCTCGCTCATGCTTCGCCACCTGCACGTCTAAGTTCTCGAGCTTATCATTCATCTCTTTATTGGCCATGGCTTTCTTCTCCCTCCTTTGCTCTTTGCTATTCAGACTGTTTTTGTTTGAACAAATGAAATTTAAAAGAATAGATGGGAAAAAACGCATGATCAAACTCTCTCAATGAAAGCACTAATGATGAGCGATCGTGCGTCCGACTGCTGGTCGAGCACGCGAGCGCCTCGGTCGCAACGATAGGTTAGGAGGTTCACTCGCGTGTCCCTTCGAAAGACAATTGCAAAAGAAAACATTAAGAATTCTAAGGCAAAGAGTTGAACAAAAGTTCGATTTTTGTATTAATTCTTGAATGATCAAATTAACAAGAGCATACGCCTTTATATAGGCTTCAAAATAAATCTAGTCCTAATCAAACTAAATCACTAATTAAAGCAATAAAATATTAAGAGTCCTAAATAATCTAGAAAGCATAAAGAAATAAGAAAACTAGATATTCTAGAAGATCCTAGAAATATTGTCTTGCGCGCAAAGCAAGAACCCTAGCCGCCTTGGACTCCCCCCTCGTGCGCCTCGCCTAATGCCTCGAGGACTAAGGCATCGCCGCCTTCATGTACTCGCATCTCCTTGTCCTGCGCGTTGCCTATCTTCACGAGGACTCTACAAGCATGGTTGTACTCGCCCGCATGTGTGCACGCGGCTACCCTGTCCGCGCCTTCCGTGCCGGCGAAGATCTCACGCGCGTCGCGTCCCAACTCGCGCGCGCTAGCCTCGATCACATGAGTCTCTCCCGCCTTCCGCGCCAATCTCTTTCTCGCGTGGTAAGCCCGACTCGAGGCATTTTTTAATCTTCGCGCCATATCCTCATCAGCGCGGGACTGCTTGGTTGCGCGTGTGAATTGACTTGGGCTTAGGATACTACTAGTTCTAAGGCTGAAAATGATGCACCAACACTTAGGAAAAATGTATAAATGCTTGGCTATAGTTGTGCAATGGCTTGGCACGGTTTGGGGCCCTCGGGCGCGAGTGGCTCGCGGCACTTGCTAGGGCCGAGTGCTAGGGTTCTAGGGCTAGGCTTGGCACTTTTCAACACTTAGAAAAATTCAAGTGTTGTGCAACCAAGGCTAGGGATTAAATGGTGCGAGACTAGGGCTCGAAGCTAGGGTTCGGTACGAACAAAAATATTTCGAACCTACTAACCGAAATAGCAACTCATATACTTAATATAATTGAGCATTTAAGATCATAAATACATAACTCAGAATTTATGAAAATTACGGATTTCACTTATACTCGAGCAGTGAAACCGTTCTATTTTTATTTTTATTTTTATCGGTAAAAGTAAATATATAGATCAAAATTGTTGTTCGGACAACCGATAATCGGCATACAAAAACGCAGCGGGTAACCACAAGCTCGGTTCCTCACTCACGAATAATAATACTACAAGGGCAGGTCTCTAATCATGACACAGATGTAAAGAAGCAGTAGTGCATCCCATGCCCCCAATGCTAGAGATAAGCCTATCAAAGTCTAAGGCTTTTCCTCTCAAACTCGACAAGTACGTTCGGATATACCACAAATATAGTACGATAAACATGAGTTTTGATCTTACGTACCACAAGGCTCGGATGTTGAGATTCATTCTCGAAAACCAACCTATTCCTCGGGGCGTTACATTAGCTGCACATTTTTGCAATCGATGTTGTTTCATTTTGCAATCTACCATTGTAAACAACTCAATTGAGCTATTTAAATCAACTTTTTTATTAAAAAAAAAAAAAAACAATTCAATTGAGCTAATGACAGCTTTCAATGTCATTTTTATTGGTCATACATACAAGCTTCTCATTTGGACGTTCATGGCCATAGAAAGCTTTCCTCTTGGATGTTAGAAAGTATTAAAAGCTTTCGCCATAAACGTTTTTAGGAAAAGAAAACTTTCATCTTGGACGATTGAAGATATATCAATATTTCTATTTACTCGTTTGTAGTTGCTTTAAGCTTTCTCCTGTGACGTTTTAATATATGATAAGCTTAGATTGCAAAATTTGAAATGTGCAGCAGCTTAAATATTAGACGTTTCTTTTCATTGACGAGCTTTGGATTTAGATGTTTACAAGCAACAGAATATTCAATTTTAGACGTTCATCTTCATAGTCGGGCTTCTCTATTGGACGTTTGTAAAGCTCTCAAGCTTAAATGCTGGACGTTACTTTTGTCTACAAGCTTTTAGTAGAAGTTTCGATTTATAGTCGGACTTTATTGTTAGAGGTTTGAATGTTTTATTTACAAGAATATTTTTTTTTACCTCACAAGTATTTTATTATATGTTTTCTTATTTTTTTTTGAAAAAAAAAAAAAAAAAAAACCAATGTTCTTGGAGGTAAAAGACGTCCGGCCATTTTCTTTTTTATTTGCAATCGTCAACTATTGCCTAACTGACAGTACAATGTATTATTCGACAAGACCCATGGACGAATTACCAACACCCATGCAGTTGGCGTTTCTTTTGACTCTGGGTGGATCCATTTCTCCCTCTCTCACTTTAACTCACATCTCACATTTCGGGTAAAGGGTGCCTGCAGTGCACACTTACACAGTAGACTCTGCTGTGAATTTGTAGCCATTAGATTTGATCTTTAGTTACTACAAAACAAAAGCAAAAAACTATTCATTCAACCCACATTAAAATAAAAGGCAAAAGAAACATTCTAAATAAAAAAATGTAAATTGTTCCCCATCACCTTATCATTTGTCTTCTTTCCTTACGTTACTTTAAAGATTAATGTTGAAAGTAGTGAAGTATAAGACTCTTCACCACTTCTGAAGCTTCCCTAAAGGACTGAATAGGCAAAAGAAACAATCCAAATAACTGCTCATCCAAATAATTAATGTTCTTATTCTACATTTGTTTTTTCAGTTAATTCTGCTTTTACTATACATTTTTTTTTCCATATTTTTCTACTCATCTTCTATTTTCTTGCATATTTTTCATTCATAGAACATGTGTAAAAAAAATATAAAAAGCTATAATAAAATGTTAAAACATACTTAAATCATATGCCATAAATTTTATTACATGCCAAAACAATACAAAAGAAATTAACTACAATTTAGAGTAGTCTAAACAATGACATTCNAATTAAATCATGCTTGACATTCTAAAAAAACATAAGTTCAACTACCTCTTCAACTTGCACATTAAATTTCTTGGTTTTCTTCTTTCGAACCTCATGTAAGGGCTTCATTCTTTTTATTCGTCGTTTCCCTTCTTTCATCTTTAGACCTTTCAAGTTTCCAATGGAACTTTCTACATTTTTCAAAATATCACCATCTTTGGAAATTTCTTCTCTCATTGAAGCCTCGTAGATTTTGTCCATGTTTTGTTCAAACATGTCCTTCATTAGGCTACGTGCAACCGCACTCTTTGAAGCTTCGTATGACATTCTCAAAAACAATGAATGCATCTCCCGTTCCATTCCATGAAATTATGACCAATATCCTTGGATTTTGAATGATCAAATCTCTTTGTTTTTCGTTCCCACCGACTTAATATGAACTTATCGGGAAGCTCTAATATATCAAAAAACTTGAATACCCTCAAAATATGAGAACATATGAATCCTTTACTCTCGAACATCATGCAACTACACGAGAAGAAATCATTGCTAACACGAAGCACATGAAATTCATTATGAAAAACACCATGAAGCACAATCACGAACCAAGTAGGCACCTTAGTCTCTTTTTCTTTAATTATAGATATCATTGAGCGCTTGTACTCTTCTTGAAAAAGATGGAATATTGATGGTGTGTACCTTTTTTATGCCTTTTGTAATATCGGGCACTCGACGATGCTCATAGAGGGAACTTGTTGTCGTGCTCTAAATTCAGAAGCCATCTCCTTATCTCTTTTATCAGCCACCACTCGATCAAAATGGTTAAAAAAATCACTGATATGTAAAGCACAATTTAAATGATTTTTTAAATATTTATTCAAACTCTCACTTAGTTGCCTACTATGAATACCCAAAGTGAAAACACTTTTCATGAAACACCTTGCCCATTTATTCTTTACAGCATAAGTTTGCTTCAAGCAAGAGTTCTCTTGTAAGTCATGCTTTTGTAACATATTACTCCAAGAAGCTTCAAACTCATCAACATCAGTATACTCATACATACATCGATTAAAATCTCCCAAATAAAAATAAAAAAAAGTTGTAAAATATCCACAAATAAAATATGCCAAAGGACTTTCCAAAAGACAAAAACACATCAAACTAGAATATAGAGATAAATAGGAATGAACCTAAATGATCAAGTAACAAAATAATTTAACCAGTTCTACGTCACATACAAATTCTAATTTTTTTTTTAAATTAGCAATTACATTAACAAAAAAAACAAAGAAAAAAGTAAGCAAAGTGCCCTAATATCTACCATTGCCAAAATGTCCTTCCAATTGGGTCTCAGAATATTCAATGAACTATACATATGTTAGAATCTATATGAAATGAAGATTCTTTTCTTATTTTCATCCTCAAATTCTAATAGTACCATCTTGTTACTTATTGGCTAAACATTTTAGGGGAAAAAAAAAGCACAAGACATTAAAAAAAAAAACNAAATCCTTAACAATATATTTTCCAGAAATCGGGTTTAGTGCTACATTCAACTTTGCTTGGCAACCAGTTCTTACCTAAGAGCGTTGACGAGATTTATCGTTGACCCTTTTGTCATCTTTACGAAACCCCTCTTTATAACATACGAATACGGCATTTGTAACTACTCCATCCTTTCTCCGCTTGTTTGAATAATCTTTTCGAACACCAAAGCCTATCCTTTTGCCATATTTTTGCCAACAATCCCAAGCATCATCTACATAAATGAACTCCGTTCCAATTCGAAGGCCTTCATTGAGTATATCATCAATATTTGGCGAGCTCAAGTTGACTACTTCAATATTCGCAGCTTCAATTCTACATTTAAATACAAATAAAAAAAAAGTTGTAAAATATCCACAAATAAAATATGCCAAAGTACTTTCCAAAAGACAAAAACACATCAAACTAGAATATAGAGATAAATAGGAATGAACCTAAATGATCAAGTAACAAAATAATTTAACCAGTTCTACGTCACATACAAATTCTAATTTTTTTTTTAAATTAGCAATTACATTAACAAAAAAAACAAAGAAAAAAGTAAGCAAAGTGCCCTAATATCTACCATTGCCAAAATGTCCTTCCAATTGGGTCTCATAATATTCAATGAACTATACATGTGTTAGAATCTATATGAAATGAAGATTTTTTTCTTATTTTCATCCTCAAATTCTAATAGTACCATCTTGTTACTTATTGGCTAAACATTGAGGGGAAAAAAAAAGCACAAGACATTTACACAATTTTCATATTTTCATCCTCAAATATTTACAGCTTTAATTCTATATTAAAGTCAAATAAAATTAAAATGAACAAATTGTAAAAATTACAAAAAAAAAAATAAAAAAAAATAAATAAATAAATACCTTTGAATTTCTAAATTATCCCAATCTACACACCCATAGTCTTCATTTACGGGATTATTTTTAGGACTTAACATATCATTGTTTGGTTGATCATAGCATGACACATTGTAGATTTTTTTTTATTTGTTTGGGGTTGGACCGCTGGAGAAATGGAAAGAAGGAAAGAAAAGATGAGGGCTGCAGTAATGTGGCTGGAAGAGGGAAAAAAGGCGGCAAAAAAGATGAATAATAAATAAAACTATGACCATTAGATTAAAGTGAGATGATCCAACGGTGTTTAAACTCCACACACCATCTGTGTAAGTGTACACTGCTGGCACCCCGAATCCCTGTTGTGCAGCTAGGTGTACAGTTAAGTTGAAACTTGTTTGTTGGGAATGATTGTGGGTAGTTGTGGATTTTTTTAGGGTTTTTTGATCCTTTATTTATTTGCTGCTTGTTGATTTCGATGTGATCTGCTGGTTGGGCCTGCACAGCTAAGTGTAATAAGTCGAATCTTGATTTACTGGGAATGATTGTGGGCTTTGTGGACTTGTTTACAGTTTTAGTCCTTGTTTTGTTTGCTTCTTGTTGATTTTGATGTGGTCTTCTGGTTGTATTTGAGAATTCGGAACCATAGCCTGATTATGAATCAATGGAGTTAGGGTTAAATGGGAACTAATGGTGAGGAAAGTAGGGGAGTTGTTCTTGAAGGCCTCAAGTAGGCATGCGGGGTATATTGATTTTAGATGTTTCTAGCTGGGTCTTTCTTCATTCTTTCATTTTTTATGCCTTTGTTTTAACTGTAGCTTAATTATAGTTTTGAGGACTCTAGTTGCGTTTAGTCTTATAATTTATTACATTTATATTTTCAGTAAAACTTCACGTGACGTGAACTGCACTAAACTATGCAAGCAGCTTACTAAGCTGATGAACTGGTTTGGTCGTGGTACATGTTACCAAGCAAAACATACTGTGGCGAAGTATTTTGGTATGATATCGAGTGATTGTTATGAGGATCAGCCATTAATGAAGGTCATACAATTATGTATGACTTTCCATATTCCAATTACAAAATCTACTGTAATGAGAAAATACAGAAAAAGATACAGATAGCTGATAACACAAAAATAGTCGTAAGACGTAGATTATGCTGAGATGTGTGAAGTAATTACCAAGTACATCTGAGGCAAAATTGCATCAGCTTCTGATGGCTATCATTTATTTCATACTTTTGTGCTATTATTGTTCCTACTTTTGTCTGTGGTTTGCATGGAGTGGTTACTAGCTGGCTACACCAAATCTTACTTAACTATTGTCACAGTTTTTGCAGGTCCAACTATTCTAATTTTCCAGGAAAATGCAGGAAGTATCCTTCCAGAATTCTTTTGTTTGAAGATCACAATTAATTTTTACACGATATTATATATATAAACTGCAATGTCTAATAATGTGCGTACTAGAATAAATCTGTTCCAGATTCTTAACCATGTAATTGCACACATTGCTCATCGTCTTGAAATGGTTCGAGTAATGATGCAGAAACTGCAATGCAATGTTTTCATGCTTTCTTATAGAGGGTTAGTAATTTACTACTTTTGTATATTCCTTTAAGATTTCCTCATTAACCATGAATCAAAATACATGTTGCAAAAAAGTCTTGACTGGTCAGATACTTATGTTTGTACATTGTCTTGAAGTCCCACCCGCTTTCAACCCACCTCATTTGTTATGCTTGTCTAACTGCATTGTTCTGCTTTGCCATGCTCAGTTATGGAGCTAGTGATGGATTTCCTTCACAACATGGCATTACAAAGGATGCTCAGGTTTTCTTCTTGAATATGTTAATTTTTACTAATATTTCGTTGTATTATAGTCAATAGTCAGGTACTTCTGTCTTTTCCTGACAGGATGAAGGTTGCTGTGATTTTAATTTTAAGGTTCTTGTCAATTTCCTTTTGAGTAGGCTGCATTGGATCATCTGGTTCAGAGAACAGATATTGACACGTCCAAAATTGTAGTGTATGGAAGATTTCTTGGGGGAGCTGTTGGGTCTATGTTAACCAAAAACAATCCAGACAAGGTGAGGTGATGCCTCTGAGGCTTTGTTAGTTTCAAAAGATGTCAGTATTGGAGCAATTTTTCTTTGCATATGCTGCTTGCTTTGTGTTATTTGCCTCCTTGTGGGCGGTATCCATTATTTAACAGGCCTAAAACCATTATTCTTCATAGCTGAATAGTGACACTGTTAAAGCTTTATTGCAGTATAACATGTTGCACTGCCTAACAAATTAATGTATTATTGAAATATGACATAAGACTTGCGGACTCTGATTCAAATTCATATAGTTATCCGAAAATTGAAGACTGTAATGCCTTTGGGCTAAAGAACTTATAAAAATTTATTTGAAAGTCCTTAAAAAGTGAATATTGTTTTGTGCTGAAAATTATCTCCAGAAGACCTTTTCGGGAGAATGCTAGTGCTTAATCATTTGTTGAGTTTTTCATTTTCTTGATCTGCCCCTTCTAATCCGATATTTGAATGTTGTTTCAACTGATGTAATATATTTTGCCTTGGCCCTCGTTGGTGCATAGACAAATATGCCAACTCAATCACAGTAGCTTTACTTTCTCTAACATTGCGGGTTGCTGCGCTAATATTGGAAAATACTTTCACATCTATCTTGGACATGGCTGGAGTTATGTTACCATTTCTGAAGTTATTTATTGGAAAAAATACGGGTCCAAAAATTCTGAATTTTCTAGTCCGTTCCTCATCGAACACCATTGATGTTATTGGTGAGGTGAGGCAACATAATGATGGAACTTCTTACAGTTTAATTTCGTTGCTGCTCTTGAGAAAATTATGGCGCCAATTAGCTTGCTTTTGCTTGAAGCTGATAGACTTACCTTGCTAATTTTTAAATGAGCCCACTGCTCACCACAAGTTGCCTAAGATATGTGAAATTGTTCCAAATAACTATTTTGAATATCTGTTGTTTCTTTCACGTCTCAGAAGTTGTATTTTCTACTGTTTAGTCAGTGTGCATGTTTAAATCATTTTTTTTCCTTTGTGTCTGCAACTTTGTATTTCTCCTTTGTGTCTGCAACTTTGTCTTTCCTCATTAAGTATTCTGAAACATCTAGTTGAGGCATTATTGATTGAATATAAGGATAAAAGTCGTCTGTTGACTAAACTGCTAGTGGGGGGCATTTAAGGCCTTGATATTGTTCCTACTGGAATTGTCCAGTTATTTGAACTTTTAATATAAGATCATTAGACTGATATCTTGTATGCATTAATATATTTTTAACTCTTTAAACCTATTTAAGATAATGAACAATGAGGAGAAGGTTTTGTGATTTTGCTGCTACAGGCTTGTGTCTTTTTGTGGTGCACAAATATTTTAAAAGGAAAAGTCCGTTGATAGCTTTCGATATATGTGGGGTAATGTATGCTGCTTTACTGGCACCATACAACAATAGACTGATGTAATTGCGTGAAGAACAATGAATTGAAATGATAGCTATATTTTATAACTATTCTCTCCATTTCTTGCTCTTGTTTTCGATCCGGGGTTTTGGTAACACAAATTCTTGCGAGACAACCTAATAAGTATTTGACCCGTCAGTAATTTTTTTTTTTTCTTTTTTTTTAACAAAACTGCATATTTGTACTTTTTACTTTTTGTTTACATTATTTTTTTTAGTATAATATTTTAGTTTGAAAGTAGGCATATTTTTTAAAAAATATGATTGATCCTACTTTAACGTGAGATATTAGTTTTTTATTTCACTAGTTTTTGTTTTATTTTATTTTTCGACAGCAACAGGTATTTTCGAGTTTTGCCTAGTATTATGCAACTCATTTGCTAAATACCGCACCCAAATACCGTTTACCGCACCCAAAAAATACCAAAATACCCTTACTAATATAAAAGAAAAAAATCGAAAAAAAAGGAAAAACGCAGAAAAAACGCACGCACCTCCCCGCCCCCCTTCCCTCACTCTCTCTCCCATCTCTCAATTCACATAAGCAAAAAAAAAATTGAAAAAATTTCGTTTTTTGCATTTGGACGCGGAAAAAAATGGCCGGCGCGAAAAAATCATAAGGAACAACCAAGTTTTTTTTTTT
>BKCP01005294.1:811260-859726 GCA_008636005.1 Striga asiatica | reverse complement strand
AAGCCGCGACCAGCCAGAAGAGCCGGCGGCCGCGACGTGCCACCCGGACGATCGCGACACGCCTCGCGACGTGCGACACGGCCGATCCCGACCCCACGCACACGACCCGTTGATCCCGATCGTGAGCCCGAGACATTCTGTTCGTGATCCATTTTGTTCGTGTGCCGTGTACGGCCATCCAGAAGATCAGCCAGACCGCCAAAGAATTTTAAG
The DNA here is from genome assembly GCA_008636005.1 of Striga asiatica. Lineage (NCBI taxonomy): Eukaryota > Viridiplantae > Streptophyta > Magnoliopsida > Lamiales > Orobanchaceae > Striga > Striga asiatica. Next base: position 859,513 of record BKCP01005294.1, on the reverse strand, counting down.
TCGTAAGTGCGCATAGGTTTACGTTTGCTATTGAATTCGTGATCTGTACATAACGAGATCCTCACAGATCCCAACAAACTCACAATCGGCAGTATATGTTGCGTGTATATGCAGTATATGTTTTCGTCATCCGTTCTTCGTACGTTTCTCATCTGGCCCGTTCTTATGTGCAGAACAAAGGAATTGATTTTTGAAATTTGAATTTTGTGGTCTAATTTGTTTTCTCTATATATTCTATATATAATGACAAGATTGATTTATCTTCTGTTGTATTTTTATTTACGTCGTCTTTATATAATGAGTATATCTTCTGTATATAATTCTGTCGTGTATTTTGTATGTATTAACCAAAAATATACTATAAATATCAATGTTCTGAAAACCCTTAAAGATTGGAATATCTCCAAGGATTTAGTGGTGGATAGGAGCGCTTGGAGGCTCGCTATCAACGTGCCAGAACCGTGACTTTTGCTCATTTTCTCTCTCTCTCGTTTTTTTTTTTTTCGATCTCTTCCTTTTGGTTCGAGTTTTTTTGTGTTTCTCTGGGGTTTCATCTCTAGCCTACCCCGACTTGCTTGGGACTAAAGGCTATGTTGTTGTTGTTGTTCTGAAAACCGAATCAGCCATCGAACCGATGAAGCTACTGGTTCATTGGTCGGACCAGTGGTCGAACCGGTTTAATAAATATATAATTTTTTATTTATTTTATATATATAATATATAATTAAATATATTTTTATTATTAATTTTATTATAGTGTATAATGACATTTGTCTAAATAAATAAAGGAAAAAAGAAATAAAGACCAAAACTGCTTGCAAAAGCAGCCAATGGGAGTTTGTCTTAGATTTATTCAAACAAGGTTGAGCCTTGTTCAGCGTGAATACCTTGTTCTACGTACAATTTGTAAATCCATTTGGCCAGGGGTTTGGAGTAGTTTCGTAGTAACAGCAGCCCTCCAACTTTGCTTAACAAAGCCAAGGTTGGTCTTGGCCCATAAACAAACATAACAGCCCACAGGAAAATCTATTGAATTTTAATGCTCCCAATCCCACATCGGGAACACTAAAGAAAACTTTCAGCTATTTAACTCAATTTCCAATTACCTCAGTACAAAGCTATCAGCCAGATCGGTTATCCGCACTACCCGCTACCGGTTTATAGGCGAAGTTGTTTTATACTGCAACCAAGACCGGTGTAGTGGTCGGTCCGACCGGTTTGATTCTCAGATCATTGATAAATAAATAAAAAATATTGATAAATCGAGATATAAATAACTATATAAAAAATTATCAAATTTATTTCCTACATTTTTTGGACTTATATAAAGCTGAGAAATTGAACAATATGGTAGATATTAGGATATATATACTTGCCATATATTTTGACTTTTTCAAAAACGCCAAGCTATTATTCCCGCAATTTAAGGATAGTTGAACCCTTTTTTGGGGTAACTGATATTTTTGCAGTATCACAAATAAATGCCATGGAATTGGTAAGTTTGCAATAAAAATGTCTCCCTTCGTACTGTTGCAATTACTATCAAAACATTGTGTAAAAATAAAATTTTCCCAAATTAGAGTTATGTCAATATGTGAAGTCTTATAGGGTCACGCAATATGCAATCAGTTTTTTTACTAAGAGTGAATTGCGAGTGTTAAAATTCAATTAGATTGGAATAGTTATTTATGAGTAATGAGATTGTTTTCTATTTGATAGAATATATTTTTTTATTAAATAATATTTGTACTTAATTAAATTATTAATTTCATTAGGCCCAGTTACATATTTGGTCACAGATCTCCTATGACCCATAAAATTAAGTTTGACCTAATTATAAATACATATTTAGCTATTCACAGTCTTTATTTAAGATGTGAGATACATATCGTAACATCACAAGATCTCGACAAAAACACTCTTTAGCTTTCTAGTTGAGAATTCCTAGTTTTTTCACCGGAAGGAATTCATTAGCATTAGATCATACACCGAGAAACTGGATTGCCTAGATACCATAGTCGAGGACAAAGCGTACGAACAACTGTAAGTTTTCGTTGATCATTCACTCGACATAGGGTCATATCAAATAACTACAGTCGGATCATCTTTGTTGGTAAGAAAATTTTAAAAATACTTTTGTGCGTACGCTGGGTTCGCACGTCTAAAATCTAAAAGATGTCCGAACCAACTTTATCAAGGTTGGATCGACAAGGTCCTTTGTTATCCTAAAACCTACTCGGTCGTCACCGACTCAACCCGCTGAGCCTGTTCGAGTAAAAAAAGTAAGCACCAAATGTATGCATAAATTATTACTGATTTCATTAAATATGTTATTGTATCAATCTAGTAATAATTTAATAGAGGGTATCTCTCACTAGATTGTAACATGTTTGCCAAATATAATCTTCAAGATATGCTTCTAACATCTATATTTATACATCTCTTGCCTAATATTTAGTGAATCAAGATTCTATGACAACTTATAATTATGAATTATTTTTTATTTTTATTTTTTATAAAAAGTTGAAATAATAATCTAGAATGAGATAAAACTAAAAAGTCTAACTTAAAACGATATTTAAAAAAATGAAACGCACAACAATAATAATAAAAAAATTGTATTGTGTTTTAGTAATTTTAGATAGGGCTGGTATCGGTTCGGTTACCGAATCGATAAGGCCAAACTGATACCGAACTGATTATTTTAGTAACTACAAATAGGAAATTGTTACCGAACCGAGTTCGGTTACCGATATCTCGGTTCGGTAACGGTTTCCTACCGAAAAAACTGAAATTTATCAATAATAAATGAGAAGGCCGATTTTTTTTTTTTTTTTTTGTTAATGGGTGATAAACATGCATGAAATTAATACTCATCAAATTTTGATTACTGTACTTATACAGTGGTGAATAGAAATATACAATCATAAAATTAATCCACAGATGCGCAAAGTGGCGGAGCGTACTACGACTTTTGCTGAGGGAAATTAGCCCGCAGCATCCAATATCCAGAATGAATGTCGGCAACTGTTGAATTTCCTGAATATTGCTTATGATGGTTTTCAAGTCTTGAATATTGCTTAGTAATTATATCCAAAAGTTGCTTGCTCTGTTATGCATTCACAAGCTATATAACATAAGTTATTACTTATTAGTTATTAGTATTAAGTTATTAATTATTAGTGTTAAGTTATTAATATTAGTATTAAGTTATTAACTATTAATATTAAGTATTATTTTTTTTATTCCTTATCGGTTCGGTTTAGTAAAATCAAACCTCTATGGTTTCGGAATCGATACCGTACCGATAGCATATCGGTAACCGATATTCGGTTACCGTTTTAAGTGAGTCGGTTCGGTTCGGGTTTTTTTCTCGTCGGTTCGGTTCGGTTTTCGGTTTTCGATCCAAAAATGTCAGTCCTAATTTTAGATGACCCTTTTATTTATTTATTTTTTTAAGATTGAAATTCTTATCTCAATATATCACCCAAATTGACTGAATTTTTCGAAATTAGATAATTAGATAATAATTAATCATCATCAAATAGTCTACAATCTAGAGAGAGATTTTCTTGCTCTTAGGAGGTCAAATTTCTTTCCCTTTCAAGTTTTACTAAAGAGTCCTATCCATTCGCAAAGAACTCTTCATTATTCCCAAAAAGCCCCCACAGAAACTACGAATTCCATTTCTGCCCCCAACATCCCCCTCTTTCGGCCCCTTATTTAGTTTTTGAAACCATTACTGAGGAAGAAAAGCACACTCTGAAGCGTGTTTCTGCGCGTACGGAGCAGCCATGGAAGGAGGCGCGCACAACCCTCGCACGGTGGAGGAGGTTTTCAGAGATTTCAAGGGGAGGCGCAATGCGCTGATTAAAGCTCTCACTACTGGTAATTTTCTATTTTTATCTTTTGAAAAAGGGTAATGGATTTTGCTGTATGTAGTCTGCTTGTGGAATTTCTGTTTGCGCCGTGGTTATGTGAATCTCTCTAGGGTTTTTGCTGTTCGATTTTTTCTGCGTTGATTTGTTTTTATGGAGTTTTGAGGTCTATTCATTGTTTTTATGTTCGATTTTTTTCAGAAGTTGAAGATGTTTTCCAGCTGTGTGATCCAGGTGAGTTGGGTGAATTTTTTCGTACTGTAATTATTAGTGGTTTTTATCTCAATAATTTTTTTTGGGTATATTTTTAGACATTATCTTGATTATTCGTTGCATGGTTTAATAATAATTTTAATAATAATAATAATAATTGTGTTATTTAACTTTCATGCTAGTATTTGCTTATGTCTGGAGTGTTATTAACTTATTAGTGTATACTTAAGTAGCTTGGTAAATTATCCTGAATTCAACATTTTCTTCCCCTTTTTGTTGGGAACTGATTATAAGTTTGCCACCATAAATTTTATTTATTTTTTATTAAAAATATATATCTTTTTGGGAAAAACCATACAGATTCGAATAAGACGAGATGGTTTGGGTGTGGGAAATATAATTATATCTTGATTGATCTTATTAAAGACTTACTAGTGATAGTTATGAAGTTGTGATATGGTATCGATTTAAATACACTTTCTTTCTTTGTTGACTGAATTACATTCGAATTGCAATTATGCCGACCATATTCTGTTTCGAATGCATTACGTAATGCAATTTTAGTAATAATAAACGTGGAATGCATCGTGCATCTTCCGTGAATGTAAACCTGCCATTTGCTTACATTTTCTGCCCTAATATCCGACTAAGGAAAAGATAAAATAGAAGTCTTCAAATTTACTATGAAATTGCTAAAAGTACCTTGTGATTTTCTTAATTCTGAAATCCGAACCACCATCGTATTAAATAGCTTGTGTCATTTCTAGGAGCGTCTTGATTGCTGAGGTTTTAGCTTCTGTAAAATATTATCAATAATGTTTTTCGCCTTCCAGAATCCAATGGAGAAAATTGCTCCTTTATGTTTCTATCTTGTCTAAAGCCAAGGTTTGTACCCAAGGATGTGTCAAGTTGGTTTTTTTGCAATTCCTTTTGCTAGCTCTACTCATATCTCAAAAACAACTCAATCTATCTCCATGTTGCTTGTTGATAACAAAAAGTATCTGGTGTTCTGTAATTATCAGCCTGCGATAGATGTTTCCATCTGGATAATAATCCTTTACTCTTAATGATTGTACTTCCATAAAAACATTGAAATTTTGCAGAGAAGGAAAATCTTTGTCTTTATGGATTTCCTGATGAGCATTGGGAAGTTAATTTGCCTGCTGAAGAGGTGCCTCCTGAGCTTCCGGAACCTGCTTTGGGTATAAACTTTGCCAGGGACGGAATGCAGGAGAAAGACTGGCTGGCTCTCGTGGCTGTGCACAGTGATGCATGGCTACTTTCTGTTGCTTTCTATTTTGGTGCCAGATTCGGTTTTGATAAAGCTGACAGGTAGTCTATTTAAAAGCTTGGAACTTTATAAAGTTTCCTCTTCCTGTTTTATTTTTATGTCCTCTTCTCCTGGTGAACCCTGGCTATCGTTAACTTCTTTAAATTTTCTCCTCTTTATTTTTATTTCTATTCTGTTGGTAAAACCTGGTATTGTTAATTATTTCATCTATTAAGACTAAAGCTAGTGCAGGAGTAGCTTTTATACCTTATTTTGCATTGGTAGCTTGGTCTTATTGAAAGTTATATTCGTCTGAGATTGTGCGAGACATTTTAAGAAATTTTTTAAATCTGAGACTATTAAGAGTTAATTGGAGTTTACCTAAATCCTGGAAATCTTAAGTCTATAGGTGGGAGGTGGGATTTGGGGTAAGAGTTTTTATACGCGTTTTGTCTTTGAAATCTCATTAATTCTCATTGATAAATAAATTGAATATGTCATGACGACTTATTAAAATCTGAAATGAATACCTCCGGACTTTCAAAGTTTGAAAATGTCAATTAAATAATCAAGATTCTCAAACCTCGAAGTCTTTAAGAATCCCAAATGAGTACACCTTAGTTGTGCGTTGAAATATTGAGGAGGTGTTATGATCTCCATGTTGCGTAGTGCATGATTTTAATTGTTACCATTATTGGTGCATGTTTCTCAAATCCCTAGTCATTTTTTCCAGTATACCATGAAAATGGACGTAAGTTTCAATAAATATAATGCCTATCTGACCTTCTATTATTTATCTGTTTTATTTACCATAATGCAATTGTTGCTCATCTATATAAATAAGTGTTAGCTTCGTTAGATAAATAATAAGTATCTGAATTGTGGTTTGTGGAATACTGGAATGTACTATCCTCTGAAGAAGTGGTTCCAAGAAATTCCAGTGTCAAATAATCATTTTTTTAATTATGTAATTTCTTTAGTTTTCCATTTTCTACTCCCTCTTTACGAGTAACGTTGTGCTTGATGGTTATATGATGTTCACTGTTGACTTGTTCACTCTATTTGCTCCTGGATAAGAAGAATGTACAAGTGATGACATTATAGTTTTAGTGCATGGTATCTTCTATAATAACTAATAGGGTCTGTAATTTTATGCGAGTCCTCTACTAAATGCAAATGCTGCTTAACTAATCAACAGTATTTCTCCAAATGATGTTGACTTTATATATTTTGGTGGTGGATGCAGGAAACGTCTATTCAATATGGTAAATGATCTTCCGACGATTTTTGAAGTTGTGACAGGAGCTGCAAAAAAGCAAGTAAAGGAAAAATCATCTGTTTCAAACCACAGTGGCAGTAAATCCAAGTCAAACTCAAAAACGGTAAAGGAATTTTTCTTTCTTTATCATTTATTGGTGCATAGAAGAGGGATTATATGTTATGTTCACAAAGTTTGTGTGGTTTCCTTTGAAATCACTTATGATGTAACTAATTTGATCAATTACAAAAAATGAAGTTTTGCTATGTTATTGATGACTGATCGTCCTATACTGTCCAGGCTAATATTTGTATCTGGTAAATAGTTAAGAGTAGTCAATCATTTTTTTTTCACCTGTTAATGTGGAAATGAAGTCGAATGAAGGTGCTAAAATTACTGCATGTTGGGCGCCGAGTTTTCTAAAACGAAGATGAAAACACTACTTTAAGCACTGCCTCTATAAATACGCACCTTTTAGCTTGCTGTGTGCTAGATTTTGGGGAATCTGGGGGGGCCTACTTGGTTGTGGTGGAGAAATTGCATGCAAAAAAGTGGTTTTCATTGAACACGATTTTGACACTGAATTTGTTTGTTATAATTAACTTTTCATTGTGTTGATACACGTGAAGACTTGGACTTATTAACTTTTAAATGCATTCTCATTTTTCCTTCTTTGTCTTCGTCCTTTTCTTTTTATCCCTGTGTGGGTCTCAACTTTGTTTGAATGACTAATACATTGAATATTTCATTGAAGTATCTTTAGCAGCCTGGGAGTGTGGATCAGTCATATCATCTCATCATTCCTTCATTTATGATATTATTCTTTCAACCCTAAATGAATTTTTTACATTCAGTTGTTTGAGTATGCCTTGTTTGCAATATATATATATATGATGAAGACTCAAAGTTGTGTTCACGTGTTGATCGGCTATATATTCAGTACCAAAGCTCTTTTTTCCAATTCAGATATTTTTTGTTCATACTTTACATGTTCTTGATTTATTCAACCGTGACCTTCATAAGTGACATAACCTAGTCGTTTTCTTTTCNTTCAGACCAAATCAACTAAGGTACAAGCAAAGGATGAAGATGAGGTACTCGATGAGGAAGATGAAGACGAGCACGGGGAGACTTTATGTGGGGCGTGTGGCGAAAACTACGCCGCGGATGAGTTTTGGATTTGCTGTGACATATGCGAAAGATGGTTCCATGGCAAGTGCGTGAAAATCACGCCTGCAAGAGCCGAGCACATCAAGCAGTACAAATGCCCGACGTGCAGCAACAAGAGGGCGCGCCCTTGACTTGATCGGGCCTTGGCTTTTTTGGGGCTCGTCCTTTCTTTTTTTTTTTCCCGATCATATATCTTTACGGACGAACCAGATGGCGTGTACAATTGTTGCTAGTGTTGCTTTCTTTTTCGGGATGGTTTTCGGATGCTCTTGCAAGCAACACTCTTTGTTTAGATCTCTTCTAATTGTTCATTGTAGGGATTTGTTTGATGTGTTGTGAGGAGATTGGGCCTTGTTTGTGTCCTTTCAACATTTGTTTTATGCTGTCTAAACTGTGGGAATGTTATCTATTTACCAGTTGAACATTGAAATCTGTTTTCTTTCTCAAAATTTGATGGGTCACTTTTTTTGGTGTTTGGTATGAGATTTGCCTAATGAACCATGAAACATTCGACTCTGACGAGGTTCGAGCTGTTGGATCATACGCACACACATTTGTACACGCAGTGTTTGTTAGATTCGAGCTGTTGGATCACACGCACACACATTTGTACACGCAGTGTTTGTTGATCTAACGGCTCAGACCTTTCGAATTTGCATGAACCACACGTCTTGTGTGCATCTACTTAACGTAATTTAGGGTTAGCTACAAAATGCCTTGGTTTTTTTAGATAAATTACAACAGAACCCACGTTATTATTTTATTTATTTATTATTATTTTTTTTAAATAAACAAAAGTCAACCTTGATTTGTGATTAAGGAAGGTTTGTGGGGGAATAATAACTAGAATTCTATTTATTTATGCTCGATTGGTGATTTTTTATTTTTTGTTTCTAACGACAATAAAACAAATTCATTAAAACTCAAAGCAGAGTATGCGGTAACCAAATGGTCACAACCATACAAGTCCTACAAATTGTAGCAACCAATAAGGGTGTTCACGGTCCGGTTTTAACCGAAAAAACCGTCAATCCGGACCGCGGATCGGTTAAATGGTCAGTTAAAAAAATCTTAAAAAATTCGGTAGTTAATTTTTTTAAAAATACTGAATAACCGGTCTGGTTAATGGATTACCTGCGGCAAACCGCCGGTTTAACCGGACCGGACCGGTAAATATTAAAAAACTATAACAAATATATATATACATTCAGTCATTCACTATGGCCGACAAATACAATACATTCACTATGAATGCTTTGCTCTTATTATTTCAGGTGTATAAACTGACTGAAAAATGAATGCTTGCTTGGGTTCAATTTGCATAATTTAATCTTTATCATTTTTGTATTTTTATGTTTATGGGACGAAATGTGTATTTTTATGCTTATGGGACGAATTGTGTATTTTTTATTTCATTATTGTTGTTTTTCTTAATTTTTAGGCCCAAATAATCTCTTTTGGGCTCAGAATTGAAAAATAAAAATTAAGCCCAAAATGAAAAAAATAAAAATTGAAGGCCCAAAACAAGGATTTTCGATTTAACCGGTTAACCGCCAAACCGGACTGTCCAATGCTGCCCGGATTATGGTTGGTTAAAAAATAAAACCGGTCCGGTTATGGACAAGAAAAAAAATTAACCGTTATGTCCGGTTTGGTCATGGTTTGGGCTAAAACCGGACCAATCCAGACCGTGAACACCCCTAGCAACCAGCGACAACGAGAAAGGTAAAACCATAACCCTAATTAGCAACAAGCCATGAAGTCCAAATAGCAAAAAGATTAGAAAATAGTACTAACGCAAGCATTACATTGAGACATCAATTCTCTAATGGCAACTAACTGAGGATTTGGTTCTTCCAACATGATCAAACTCCTAGAAATATCCTCAACGAGTTCAGAAGAAGAAGTGAGAAGTTGTTGCAATTGTTGTCTTTGGCTTTGTTCAAACCCTAGATTATAATCATCAACCACCCTTCATTATCTTGAACATCTCCCTGAATAATATCCTGCCATTGAAATGTAATATCCCTGCTGATGAAAAGAACAAACCACTCTGACTTCTCCAACCATAGATACTGAAGCACTGAAATTCATATATGACTGACCCACTTCCCTGGAAAAGTTATCATGTTGGGGTTGTACATGTGCTTGTCATCTGTTGGAGCTCGACCTAGCTATTTTACTTGCAGACCACTCCAACCACTCGGCATGAGCTTCTTCGACAATCAATTTGTCATGTATCCAATCTCCCTTATACAACCACTTATTTCTGCCCTTCCAGAGATGCCATAGTAAGAAAGCAAAAAATCCCAATTTGTCATCTTTAATAGTCAGATTATTAGCACAACAGACTAACATGAATAAATGCTTAAGATACTGATTAATTGTTCTCGTACCATGCTAATGGAACTAAGTGCTTGAAATGATTCTTAGTAAGAGGGCGATTGGATACCAATTGGACTAGAAAAAAACTGATATTTTACCCAAAACACTGTTGGGCTTGTGATTGGATACCAATTGAGTGTGCACTCTGGGCCCACTTAAAAAGAGCCGACATCCACTAACACTCCTGCAGCAAAATTCAATTCTGTTTCGTCTTTTTTTTTTTTGCCCAATTTCGAGGTCTGCACAAGACTCATTTCCTCCCCCTTCCTTTTTGACCGATTTCTTCACATTTCAAATCGCAATAGCTGTATGATTCCCCATCTTGTCGTCGCCCAACAAAATTTCCTCAATAAAAACTCCTCAACCACCTCTTCTGCGTATGGAGCTCTCCCCAAAGAGTTCACTTCCGGCAACAGAAAGAAACGACGGTGAAGCACGGTTGGATCGCCGCCTTGAAGAAAGTACCGAGAGCACCGGGAGCGTCTCCGTCACATCTACGAAAAAAAGAAGACTCCGGCCAACAAAGGTAGTTTATGCCCTCTTTTATGTGTCCGAAAAAATTCTGCTTATATAATTATGTTTATAACGATTTTGCTTTACAACTGGGCCGCACTTTGAACGAACCATAGCTATTTGTAGAGCCTGTAGAATATATTCGGGATTTATGTGGGTTATGAAATTGGGGATCCTATGTGTAGATGGTAGCAGGAGGAACCGATATTGAAATGTTCATTTTTTTCGGTTAGGGATATCGTTGGGAACAAAATTGGGGATCCTAGACATTACATTTAATTACATATGTTGGGTAATTTTCAAAGTTCAATTCCAAATGTGTTAAGACTGTTTTGATTTTACCTGTTATTTTTGCATGTGTACAATGTAGAACAAATATGCATTTCTTTCATTTTTTTTTTGAATTTTTATATTTATTTTAACTTGTGAAGAGTACCATACCACATTGTAGTTGGTTTGTTATTTGTCATGATTGTAGATGTCATATACCGGTGGTATTGTTACTTCAACTGATAATAGTCAAGGAGACGCAAAATGGCCTCCCGAAAATGAAGCCGCATTTGTCGGTGTTTTGTTGGAAGAAGTCCAGTTAGGGAACCGTGTAGCCGGTAAGTTCACACCTAATCAATGGGGGACCATTCTTGGGAAGTTGACAGAGAGGTGTCTTAATTACTATCCTTACAAAGTTGCTCAGCTACAGAGTAAGTACCAACGTATGAAAGTGTATTGGAGACGGTTTCACAACATAGTCACCAACGCCACCGGATTGGGATGGAATGAAGATAAAAAAACTTTTGAAGGACCCACTGAATTTTGGGCGCAATGGACAACCGTAAGTATTTTTTCATCCTCGGGCAGACATATACAGATTGTTTCCTATCATATTGCTGTTTTGAGGAGAATTTTGTGTTTGAGTTTAATGCGGCATGTACTTGTATGTTGTTGGAAGGATTATTAGTTCATGTTTGCGTTTTCTTTAAATTAGAAGTATATTATATTTACTGACCTTTGTTCATTTTGATAGTGCTGCTGTGTTAATGTCACGTGCATAGGCAAATCGAAGGGACCATGACATGGAGGGTAAGGTGTGTGTGCATTATGAAGAACTGACTACTATTTTTCACGGCACTACTGCTACGGGGTCAAATGCGAGGGCATCAACCCAACGGGTGGCCGAGGGACAAAGCTTCGGTGGTCAGCCGTCCGCACATGTGAGCCACGACTTTGTCGCGGAGGAAGAACACGAACCGATGGTTACCCCGACATCTCATGCACGGCAAGGTAGGCAGAGGCGGTACGTTCGTCCGAGGAGAGGCACAGAGTCTAGTTTCGACACGGCCATGTATTCGTGGTCAGACTTGAATGTGTCCCTTAGAGAAAGAAACAATAGACCCCCAAAGCTAACGACAATGGAACAAGCTATGCGCGACCTTCAAGCAATGCCTGATATGGACAAAGATCTTTTCCAGTTTGTTTGCATGAAATTGCGGGATCCCACCAATCGAGCAATGTTTGCGGCGATTAATAGTGACGAGAGACGTCGTACTATTATTAAAATGTGGTTGGATGAGGGCCCCGGTGATGCGTGACGGGGGATGGCGAACATTTTTATTACTCTTTATTTGTTGTTGGCCTTGTCTATCTTCATTTACTGTACGAGTGTACTATGTTTAACTTTGTTTCCAAGCTACATTGCCTACTGCATGCTTATGTTATAATTTGTTTGTGGATATTTGTATTCATGTATTTATTATACATTTAATTGTAGGATGTCTTATGTTGACGATAGTGACACGTATGAGGACGATGTCGATGATTTGCCTGACGACATTGATAGTGATTTGGAGTCGGTGGAAGAGTATGATCCTATGGAGACATCCTTAATGGTGGGCGCTCAATTTCAACAACTTGTAAACATTTTTGAAAGTTCATCGTCCGTATTTCACCCTTTAAAAAGAACCCCCTACCGAGAATCCACTTACACGGGTTTGGACTGGGTAAATGAACTATTAGCCGGAAATCCTCGCCGCTTTAAAGATGCAATGGGCATAAATCAATGTCATTTTACCATCCTTTGTGATGAAATCAAGAGAGCGGGATTCCACGAAGTAACAAGACAACAAAAAATAGGCATTGAAGAAAGCGTAGCCATTTTTCTTCATACAATAAAAGGTCATCAAAGGCAACGACGTGCGGCTGAGTCATTCAGACACTCGGGGGAGACGATTAGTCGTCATTGTCACAAAGTCATCAATGCTCTATGTTATCTAGCCCCCGACTACATTCGTCCCCCAGACTTCAACCGTGTGGCACCTTGGATAAAAAATAATCGTAACTTATATCCCTACTTTAAGGTAAATTTATTTCACTTCATTTGTCCAATACCGTATACTCTATAACTAACATTGTACTGTAAATTTGAAATGGTAATTTTTAATGTTAGGATTGCATTGGCGCCATTGACGGCACTATTATACCAGCGTGGGTGCCGGAAGGACAGCAAGGTTCTTACAGATGTAGGAAAGGTTATTTGGCGCAAAATGTCATGTTGGCGTGTGACTTTGACTTGAAGTTTACTTTCGTTCTAGCCGGCTGGGAAGGCAGCGCAAATGACGCACGTATTTTTAATCACACTATGTCCGACCCCATATATGCTTTTCCCTTTCCACCTCCAGGTAATTCCATCATCACACTATTCATATGCTTTTAATTAAATAATATTGAAATTTATCAATTTTTTCTTGTGTTCTGGTGGACATTTCAAAATCTAGGTAAGTTCTATGTGGTGGAATCCGGATACGCAAATATCCCAGGTTTCATGACACCATATTGTGGTGAACAATATCATCTTCCAGAGTGGTTGGGGTCTAACCAGTTGCCCGGCAATGCTCGTGAGTTGTTTAACAGACGACATGCCACTGTCCGTAATGTCATAGAACGCAGCTTCGGTTTGCTAAAAGGGAAGTTTCCCATGATAAAGGGGCTGACGCCAAACTACACAGTCCACTCCCATACCGACATAGTAATAGCATGTTGTGTTCTACACAACTTTATTCGGATTCATGAGCCACTCAAAAACATGCCGCCTGAATTCAGAAACCCAGAATACGTACGCCGACATGATCCTGAAGATCGTACATTTGCTTTTATGTCCAATAATAATAACTCGAACCCCAACGTTGGTGACCATTGTGTCTTGCATGACACGATAGCGCAAGCCTTGTGGGCGAACTGAAGATAGAACGAACATCGTTTCTATTAATGTAACCCGAACGCACCTTTCATTCTATTAAGGACACCCAAATTGATATTCCGGCCTACATTACTATCTTTCATCTTTGATGAATTATGAGTGTTGTTCTTAACAAAAAAAAAATTATAGCCTTTTTTTTTGTTCTTAATAAAACCAAACATAATAGTACAATATTCACATTCTTATATATTAAAACAAATTAAGAATAATACTTGTAAAATTGTTATAAATAGAAAATTTTATAAAATTAATTATGTAAAACGAAAATAGTGTGGACCGTTACCACTTTATTTGCACACGAAAATAGAGGTTGTTGTCATTAAAACGAATTTGAGATGGGGTGGTGGTGTATGTCTTAAGATTTAAAATCAGAAAACAATAGTTCATGTTATGAATTTAAATCTAATAAATTTTCCTACGTCATATCTAATTTGAAACCAAATAAATGACGCTATGTATGTTTTTTACATAATTTTCAATTATCAGCCGCATCTACCTTATAATACGTTGTTATATTTGTTTATACCATGCAATTATTCCACTTTTATTTGTAGCCTTTTTTTACCCAGGTGGAGATTAGCATAAAAAATAATTATGTATAACCTATTGAAAAATAACGAATGATCAATAGATTTAAAAAAAAAACGACAAAAAATATACATGATACAGACATGTAGGGCATATGATCAGGGGAGATATCCCTTTTCTGAAAAGGGAAAAAGCATTGCAATTTTTTCTTTTTTAAAATCATTCTTTTCATGCATTGAAATAATGTTACACGCACAGGCAACCGTGAAAAGCAAAAATTCAAGCAATGAGACCATTTACCTTAATAAAGACCTGCAACGTTGCCTTTGTTTACATATATTAAAATTGGTCCAATTACGAATTCAAACACATAAAATTAGTCCAAACATGAAAGCCGGTGTTCGTACGCCAAATACTCTCGCACGATTAAATAGGGGAACCATCCAGTAACCGTACCTTGAAAACAACACACTCATATCCAATTAAGGTGAATACGCATGTGATGCCCTCCACGATTCCACTTTCGTCCATAAATTCACGCGCATCACCGTGTTCCATCAACGCCTTCCAATGCGCTTGGATTATTGGAACATTGTATCGACCTCCTTTACACAATAAGATTGCTCTCGTAGTATCATTAACTTGGTGTTCGATATGCTCCCTCCAAAAACTCATCGGAATGGCCTACAATAGTAAATACAATTAATAAAATATTTCGTTCCATTTCTTGGTTAGAATTTAAAGTAAAATGTCATACGTACCAAACGTGTCCGTTGCACGTGCGTTTTCTTCATATCCACTAAGAAGCGATATTTGGGAGGTCGTTCAGCTGAATTACAAGTGAAAACTTTCACAACAAATTCATACAGACTATTGCGCTCGAAATACAAATTGTAGCCCGCGCGAATATCTTCGGCTCGTACGAATTCGTCCCAACGATCACGAAATTCCAATCGATTTCCCACTTTCACCAACCAAACTTCATAAGTACGGTTCTCCCTAGTTTCTATTGTACAATTTATCGTGACGTGGTTTGTATACTGATGGTAGACTGACTCGGGCAGCGGCTGTATGCAAACCATATGCATTTTGTTCGATGGGGCGATATTTATTATAATAATTCTAAATGAAACTTAGGAAAGAGGTTTGTATTCATACCAAGTTCGGGCTGTTTGCATCCGTAATTGTAACAACGAATGGATCAAACCTATTTGCCATCGAATGGTGTCTAAAACAAAAATGAGTGTAACAATAACAACCAATCATTATTCATAACACTATTGAAGATAATTATCAATACGGTTGAAATCTATTTATTAACAACCAATCATTATTCTACCTTATTAACACAATATGAAATGCAATTGGAAAACAAAATTATATAAATCGGATGAATTCTATTTATCTTTTATTAAGACGAATATAAAATACCTTTTCTGACTGTTGCCTCTTTTCATTCACCTTCGAATTTTAAAATGGAGTACCATTTTTAGGGAAAAAAAATGTAGAACGTGATGTATGTAATGTTAACTGCCGGTGTTTGAAAAAATTAGCACAAAAAATATAATTATAAAAACTAACATAGAATCAAACCCATTTTATACATCATCAGTTCTTCACAATCCAACATCACCCCATTTTATAAACATATGAAAGAACAATATAAAGTAAAAAAAAAAAATCCATAAATACTATTAAAAGTGTTATAATTAATTAAAATAAAAAGCCATGTGTTTAATTTATTTTTAATAGGAAAATTATAAAGATAATTAACTAATAACAAAAGATATTATATATAAA
The DNA here is from genome assembly GCA_008636005.1 of Striga asiatica. Lineage (NCBI taxonomy): Eukaryota > Viridiplantae > Streptophyta > Magnoliopsida > Lamiales > Orobanchaceae > Striga > Striga asiatica. The sequence goes on along the minus strand of BKCP01005294.1, from coordinate 843,245 downwards.
TTTAATGTTTAAGAATGAATACAATAAAAAAACAACCGTAAGGTATTCCACTGAAAATTTCAATGGATATTTCATTGGTATAACTTTAAGTGAAAATTTTCATTGGCTATTCCAACAGAGATAACATTAATTTACATTAGAATTTAACTGATTTAATTATTCCAATTACTATTATTTATTAATGTAAACTTACAACTATTGTCAATTACTATTCCAATTACTATCATTGGCTATTCCAATTACTATTATTTATTAATTATTCCAATTACTATTATTCATAGTACGAAAAAAGAAAAAAATAAATGTAAACTTGCAACTATTGTCAATTTTAATTATATGAATTAAAAAGAGAAATATATGAACAGTATGTTAAACTATTCAATAATTCTTGAAAGGGAACATCATAATCGTTGTAACATATACTTTCAATGAATATGAAAATGAGTTAGTTACATATGAACTTTTTAATCTTATAAACAGTATAAAAGCACGATTTTATCAAATATATATTATTATAAATAAATAAAAGCACGATTTTTATCAAATTATATATGTATAAAACTGATATTATTTACAACTTCATATATTTGATTTGTTTTTTAAACAAAACAAGTTTAATTGTATTGTGATTAAATAAACCACTAATATATGAATTAAATAAAAAATAAGGTAAGAGTGACATAACTTAAGAAAAAATAGAACCTAGAAAAGTTTATGGTCAATCTCAAGCATAATAGTCGAAACCAAACATGAATATGTGCCAAAAGAATAATATCGGAATATTGGAGAATAATATATAGAGTCGATAGGATTTTAAGACGAGCCTATGAAAATCACTCTGAAACCCAAAAGAATAATATCGGAATATTGTTTTTTCATAACTTTTATAACTATTCAATACTACCAACATATTTCACAACTTTACAAATTAAACCATATTATTTTTTTAAATTCTATTAACATTTTTTTGTAATAAAACTAAAAATAATATTCAAAGTTAATACATTGAGAATCAAATTAAATAAACCTATCCATACATTGAAATAAAATTTGTACCTTTTTTTAATGCTATATTTTATTTCAATTTCAACTTTTGTACTAGTACTTGTTACTCTTGAGCAAGAGGGCGTATGAAAGTCAACTTTCATACCATTTATGAGATACAGTTAATGAAATACAACAAACAATCTATAGCGGCGGTGGAACCGAGGATTGACCGACCGTTTGCTTGTGTTGGGAAAACGAGAAAGTAGAAAGGTGGGAGATAGCTATTTCAAAACCAGCCTAATTCCTCCCATTCCCCCACACCCAAAATCTTGCTTCTCCGTCCACAGATCACCCNCCCCCCCCCCCCCTCCCCACGGATTCGTCGTCCTCAGAGGTACGACCGGTTAGTTGGGCTTTTTTTTGTTGGGTTATTCGAAACTGAGATGGTTCAATGAGTTTCGTAGAACGATTCTTTTTTTTGTTATGGGTTTTTCGTATTGGGTTATTCCAAAGCAAGATGGTTCAATCGATTTTCCAATTAATTTATTTGGAAGCGATGACTCTTGCTTCACTATCGGTATTTGAAATGGATTTTTTTTTTGGGATTACAGTATACTCCGCGCTATTATTGTAGTATGTTGAGGTTGTCCACGTTCAACCGTGTTATTATTGTTTTCTTTGGAATTGCAACCCATATTTCTCTGTTTCTTTCGCATTCTCGTTTCCGTTGTTGTGAGTCATAGTGTTTTTTTTTTGTGACACATTTTATAGTCAATGAAATCGGGTATTTTTTATTGGCAACCTCGCACAAACCACGTAGATAACACTTAACACAACATGTCAGAGTACTTTAATTGTTTTTTCAAGTACATCGTCGATCCGGGAAAATGAACATAGGTACGTTTGCGTAATTCAATTGTTCGTGTTCATGTATTATTTCGTGCTCAAATACTAGGTATTAATATCACATACATCGTCATTTCCAATTTTTAATGTGGCCCGCAGAAGCTTCCGGATAGTCTAAACCATCAATACAGCCACCGTACACCTGTTGAGTGCACCCTAACCACTAGAGAAGGTCGTAGGTATATCGTGACATTGAGAGGCAATCGTTTTCGGGTGTTTTTTGATGAAGGATGGCGAGACTTTGTGCATGGTGAGGACATTATGGTCGACAACTGTTTGTGGTTCGACCGCACGTCCTTTACGGATTTCATAGTGACAATGCACGGGGAGGATCAAGTGGAGCGGGATCTTCGCTACCGGTATACACTAGAAATAAAGAAACGCCACGTGGAACGTGCGCGTTTGGTAATTGTGTATTAATCTCCTTTGTTGTTACGCTATGCTTACTTTATTTTCAACCGCATCATCACATTAAAACTACCATTGTATTGCAGTCGATTCCTATTAATTTTTGGCGAGATTATATTCTTACCGACCCCACGGACACTTTTAGAGCAATTTTGGAGTTTGAGAGGTGTACATATGAATTACAAATCGTTCAAGGCCATGGAAATATTTTGATGCAAAATTGGGATGCCGAGGATTTTGTGGACGCTACGCAAATGGTTGAAGGCGATACATGGCAATTCACATTAACCCCGTATTTTTGTGTGCGTTTCGAGGTTAGGTTGGTGTAATGTGTGTTTGAGTGTCACTTTTGTACCGTGGTTTGAGGGTGAACTCATGTTTTATTGTGTAACATATGTGACGGTTGTTGTGGACTTCTGGTACGCATGCACGAGACTCATGACTACTCTGTTATTTTGTTGTAATTCATGTTCACATTGGTTACGTTCATTATTTTGTTATAATTCATGTTCACATTCGGGTTCTTTGATATTTTTCCCGCAAAAAATTGTGTTCGAGGTTGGTTTGTTCGAACAAGGAAAAAAATGCTACTTTAAAATTATAATTACAAATATTATAAACGTAAATGTAAATAAATTAAATAAATTTTCTTACATTATTGTTCGCGCACTAATCTAATGTTCACACACGACATCGCGTCCGTTCGATTAACAAATGAACGAGTTTTTGTCGAACACGAACGAGATTGAGTAAAAAGGATTTCAACACTCCTGCTTCGGTTGGTCAATAGATTTCAGCACGGCGTGGCTTTATCTGGTGTTGTTCTTCAAAGATAAATGGTACATTGTCAACCTAATGTACAATTACGTTGACAACAAAAGTGGAAATATATTTATGTGTATTTGATTTTTTTTAATTTTTTGTGATATTTTTTAGTTGTGTTGTGAACATAATTGTACACTAGGATGGCTATGTATCATTTTTGTTAAAAATTAGCCTTACACTGTTGCGAAAAATCTGATTCTTCACGATGGGTCTAATAACAGCCGTATCAATGGCCTTGCATGTGGTAATGTTATTTTTTTCTTGTTTTATTGTGGCGTGATGTTGATGCATCATCTATGAGACTGCCTTTGTTGGTTTCTTTTATTATATTCGGTACAGCTTGTTGCCTTTTTTATTAGGGTCAGAGGGCAGTTGGATATAGATGTGGCATGGGTCTTCTTTATCTCATTCATTTGTGGGGGCCATAATTATTATTCAAAATAGGAGGTGGCAGGTTTTAGTCAAAAAGATGTAGAAGAGGGAGAAAGTGGATAGGTGGTGTTTTGGGCGGGAGGTAGAAAAGGTGTAAANTGTGAGTCTATATAAACATCATTTGGCTACGAAAATCATCCATAAAAATTCATCATGGTTTCTCAACCACCTTTGTGTTCATGCGGAAATGGTCGGATGTACCGCTTGATGGCTAGAACAGAAAAAAAAAAAATTATGGTAGGTATTTTTATCGTTGTCCGACAGGATTAAAACATGAGGGGAGTTTTCTTTGGGATGACGACAGTAATTGGTATTTTTCTTCAAGGGGAAGTGCTCAAACATATTGTAATACGCAATCCAATGCAGAAGGTAGCAGTCACACAACTCGAGGGTCCAACTTCTCAACCACGTCACATGCGCCAACGAACAATGACTCACAGTCAGTCTTTATAATTGCGACCGCAGATATTGTTAGAAGTTTTTTTGTGATAATTTTTTTTGTGATCGTCGGGTTATTAATTATTGTAGCACTTTTGAAATTCATCATGATGTATTGAAAAATATTTTATAACAAGTAACTTTTATTTGTCGCGTATGTTATTTTTCCAGTGTAGCTATTTCCTATGGAGTTTACCGGTGTTTTAATGCAAATTATATCTGCAAATTATTTTCCACGTTCAACCAATGGATTTTAATGATACTTCATTTCTGGAATTATCCAGACATACAATAGTATATATTTCTACATTGTGTTAAAAAAATGTATATATAATTCATATACGTCATGTACATTAATATATATATACACACTATTATGTGCTCGTGAAGTAAGTCATATAGTTCCGTACATTAACATATATAAATGGTCGTTATTTACAAGTATATAAAATAAATGAATTTGAAGAGGATATAATAATATTATAAACATATTATGAGTTATAAAAGTTATTGTAATGCATATAAAGAATATTGAAGTGGAAAGAAAAAAAATAATCTGTATCACAACATAGCATGGCCCAAGGTTTTTGAAAGGAAAAATAGAAATGAGTTGTAATTGTAAAAAACAACCTGTACGATAAATAGGCATGAGCAAACTTTGTATTACCTATATCCAATTCACTTCTCAACCAAACACTTTGCCTATATATAAACCTACATAGGCTTCGCTATAATGTACGTGTTTAATTAAAACCAATGCAAAACATCCTCCGCCTGGATTTTATATTCAATCATGTGGGGTTTATCATTGCCAAATACGAAAGAAGAACATTTCCACTATATACGAGAAGGATTTTCGAACAAATGGCTTCCAGCAGCTGAGGACTCTTTTTGTTCAATCCTTCTGCATTACATCCAGTCAGAAGGGTTGAACTACGAGTTTGACATATATATGGCGTTTGATAGAATACATAGAAGTTGTTTGGGTGAAATTGGCCATAATTTGACTTTGGCAGAATGCTATACGACATTCATGGTATTAAAAGAAAGGTATCGAACATTTAAATATTTTTTGGATTACCCATTGGGTGTTTTCGACATACATGCAAAGACCGTCTGTCTTGACGAGGACGATCGTGAGGAAGCATTTGAGGTAAGAAATTTCAACCACAATATTGTTTTTTAATTTTTTTTCTTTTTGTTTTTTGTTTTGTGAATTTGTTATATAAATATGTTCTATTACGAACATTGTCTTATCTCCATTTGTTATGTAATAATGTTATAATTCTGAGTACTTCATATTCTCTCAGTTTTGGCCATGAGCAAACCATTATTGTAGCAACAATCCTGAGCTTCTATGGGAGACCTTGAAGATAATTTTCGAACCACTAGACCTTGACCCATATCCTGGTGAAACGAGGGCAAGAGATGAACGTAACCATCGCAAACTTGACCAAGTTGTTCGCGACTATTGGGCCGAAGAAAAACGTATGGCAGCACAAAGAAGAAGGAGAGGAACAATTTACATTGGTGATTGTACTGGTATTTGATATTTCAAATAAAGTTTTTGTGAAATGATAATTATTATTATTGCTTTTGTCAACAAGATGTTATTGTCATTCTTACTAGATATTCTTATGTTGTATTAATTTTACCATTATCATATNTGTTCACATATAAGATAACCATGCCGTCATTCTTCCGTTTACCTCTGTCAGGGACGCCGTAAATTTAAAAAATGGTTATTAAAATTACAAATAAAAATAACATAAGAATGTTTATTACAAGTAAATATAGACATGAATGTTCAAAGAAGATTACACATGATGTATTTTTTGCTCAACCAATTTGGTGCTAGGTCTTCAAAACTACAAAATTTATTACGTAAAAACGAAAGAAAAAAAAAATAAAAAATCATAACCATAATAATCCGCAAAGTGATGTTAATGCACACCCAAAATTGGCCCATACGCACGTCATGGAAATGCACGCCCCGTTCTCTTTTTGTGCCTTTTTTTTTATTATGTCATCAACAAATGCTCACAATGTGGCCAACCAACAACTGTAGATGATGTCACAAAGTATGAAAAAAAGGGGTATGCACGTGGACCGAGTACAACCTCTTCTAGCAAAAAACTAGTTTCAACCCTCCTCTTTACTAGTTAAGAACTAGTATAATTGCCTTCTAGTTGGTAAACAATCAAGCCCTAAGTTATAGCTAATTATGTCATATGTGATGTATTATCGGGTTCGATTTTCTTAACTATTTGTTCAAGCTTGAGCTGCCGAGTTGAACATTTGTTAGGCTCTACTTGACTTGATAAACAAATGCAAAACACTCAAATCGGTTTGAATGTTACTCATGTCCCGCTCAATATTTCAATAATACCCAATTATGAGTATTTTTGTAATTTTAAGTGTGCTCATGAGACTCGTCCATCACTCAAAATTGGTGCTGACGTGGCTGACGCTCGTATGGAGGCGGTGAGGATGTGCGAGCGCTTCAGGGAGATTCTAAATAGGTGGTTCGTGTAAGCACCATCTACTTATCTTTAGAAAAATAATGATTTTTTCAGAATAATTTTGAATTTATTCGAAAGCAATTTAACTTTTAAAAACTTTTCTTTAGTGTACTTACTTAAAACTCTTTCTCTTCTTATTGAAACTACTTTTCTTTCTTTAAAACATAACTTAAGTTACTATGGGAACGCTGATCCCATCGTTGTCTTAACTACTTAGCTACTAACTTATTCGCAGCTTAAACAAAACATTCATGCATACTTAAACTGTTTCGAAAACAACTAAAAGGTGTCTCAAACCGATTCCCAAAACAAGTTCTAAAAGCATTGAAAAGCATTAATCTTAAAAGTCTTTGCGAAAGCATAAATAACCAATAACACAACTTGACCACCATCTCCCTCGTGTCCGACTCCAGCCGCTTAACCTGAAGATGATAATTGGGGGGGGGGGGGGGGTGAGCAAACCAACTAGCTCACCATGGTAATCTACACTAAATGATTATTCAGAATAATAACAAATATGATAATATTAGCATGAACATGAATAAAATGGTCGCGCTTGTGGATCAACGGTCGCGCTGATGGACCCCTCGGCGGAATTTATCGTAAAAGCTGGCCCAACCACAACCGAGTCTCGTGTGTACACACCTGCTGTAACTGGTGCCCACGCTCAGGCAAAATACTCACAAACATATCTTTATCATAATACCTTGCCATTATTAAGAATAATGCATAGCATAGAAATCCCCACATTAAATTATGACGCTGAATGAATGAAAATACTCGTGAACTTCGTGAGGGCTCGACTCCTCTTAATCTACAATTTAGGCATTTATTTATTATTAGGGTTTTCTTAGGAAATTATTAGAGATATAGATTTTGATTAACAAGCAGATTAAACCACGTAAATATGGAAAAACAATTAACAAACAACTCTTCTACTTAAAGTTCGTCTAGAGTTCTCAGATAAGGTTCTAAGGCTCGGAATCTAAAATTTAAACTGGTTCGAATCGGCTGACTCATGCACAGTCAGACCCGGTTCGGCTCACTAGACCGCTTGGGTTGACCCGGTGCTGAGGCTGCTCGGTGCTGGTCTGGCCCGCTGCGCACTTATTGGGCTCGGCAGGACCTAGGTCGGCGGGGGCTGCTAGGCGTGCACTGGGTGACCAAGGTCGCTGGCACTATTTGCTAGGACTGGGCGCAGGCTCGCTGCAGGAACACCGGCGCTGAGAAGTAGGTGCAGGGGCGCTGTAGGAACGATGCACGGGCGCTGAGCACAGGACGCACAGACGCTGCGGGATACAGTGCGTTGGCGCGCACGGTCATCTGCGCACACGGTTGCGGGCATTGCGGACGGCACGCAGACGCGGAGCACGCGGTTGCGTGAAGGCATCTGCTAAGGAGTGCGGGTCGTTGCAGGTGTATGCGGCCGTCTAGATATGGCTAAGGGCCGCCTGGTGCGGACCCAGCCCGGTCAAACCCATTGACCACGGGTCTGGGACCGGACCGAATTTTGACTGGGCCGTTTCAAGGTCATTCATTTCATGACCCGGCCCGGCAGGTCCAGGCCGGGCTGAGTCGATGGCTCGCTTTTTTTATTTTTTATTTTTAATTTTTTCTATTGTTTTTAAAAAGATGACGGACCCGGCCCGGTCAACTGGGCCATTGATCCGACACTTGTATAGGTCCGTGCTGGGTCCGAATCAGTGTTTTCCAGCCCAGTGGCCCGCGCCAGGCCAGGCCGTGACCCGGCCCGGGTTTTGGCCATGTCTATGACTATCTGCGGGGTATGCGACATGCTGCGGGAGCAAGGGCGCGGGCATAGACGGATCCACATGGGGTCTAGGGGGGGCCATGGACCCCCCTCATTTTGTTTAAATATCTATATATATATATATATATAAAAGAAAACACTATAAAATATGGACAAAAATGCAAGAAAATATTTATAATATATAAATAATTAAAACTTAGTTTCTATGATATTTTAATTTAAATTAATATAAATTATTAAAACTTAGTTTCTATGCTATTTATTGAAAAATATACTAACGATCCTTATATTTTACATTATTAGATAAATTTTTAAACATATTTATAATAATTTACTCTTTCGGATTCATAATTGTAAATCGATTTAGTGATTTATAAAACCGAGTATTTAGTTGGATTGTTAGATTTTTGAATGTTTATTGTTTACTTTATTTTTTTGTGTAATCACATATTTATAATTTTATTTATTTTTTTCTTAAAAAAGTGGTCGTTTGATAAGCTCTAATCAACAAAAATGCAATGCAACGTGCTGTAAATGTTAAATTTAAATCAAATTTTAAATCAAAAAACTTAATTTTTTATAAATTATAGATGCTGAAATTAAATTATAAATACATGAAATCTATTATTTTTTGTTTATTTTTGTAAAATTTTGATGGTGATATAGATTCTAAATTTTTTACAACTTGATGTTACATATATCGATATTTATGTTTATAAGTAAACACATTTTTATATGAAATGAGTGTTTTGACTTAAACTACAAGCTCGTTATTTTGTATTTAAAATTGGACCCCCCTGAGTAAAAATCCTAGATCCGTCACTGGGCGCGAGCACTGGTGCGAGGATTATTAGGTCGCCTGCGTTGCCTGTTGTGGGTCTCTGCTGACTGGGGCTATCTCCAGCCATTTTTGCCGGTAGCCGACGAACTTTTTTCGGCCAACCTTAGATCCACTTAAAGCTTGTAATATAGGCTATCTAACCGAGACTAAGGGATCTAGAATTCAACCTAAACCAAAGGCTACAAGCTCTCTTTTTCTTTCTTTTTCTCAAGATCAAACACAACATAATAAGGCCATACTAACTGAACTTTAAACTCTGAATTTGAAGCACACTTTTCAGCATAAAAAGTACTCAACAAAGGCTCAGCAACTTAAGATATAGCAAGGCAAAAAACATGCATCATCTTAGCTCTTGAACTTCTTAAACCTTGACTAATCTAAGCATGCATAAAATAATTCTTTTCACTGATCTTGACATCTCAAAAACTCACAAAATCAACATGAAAACATGACAAAACCGAGGCTTAGCAGTTCACATGAATTCAAGGCAAAAACTCGGATTTAACAATTCTTTGCTTAAGACCTTTTTAACAAGTTACTAAGGCCAACAAAACTGATTTGATCCTCTGAAATTTTACACAAATTCAGCATAAAGAAACACATGAACAGGCCCAGCATGCTATAAACAAGACAAGGCAAAAACAACACAAAACATGCTTTCTCTTTCTCTAAATCTAAAGCATGCATTTCAACTTTCATGACTGAAACTTAAGCATATAAAAACCATCTAAACTTGGCCATATCAAGGTAAAAAGGCTCAGCTATTTTACCTCTCTTCAGGTATTAAAATGGAGGAAAAAGTGGCTCGGTTTGATGGGTGCAAGGGCTTTCGGCTAGGGTGTTGCGGCCTTGGCTCTGGCTGCGATTTGGCTCGACTTTTGTTGGTCAAAACTCGCTGCTTAGGTGCTGATGGACAAAGGTGTTGCTGGGTGTGGCTTGCTACTGAAGGCCCTCGGTGGTTCAGCCTCGATTTCCCTTGGTGGTGCTGCTCTCGGCAGCGCGGGTCTCCTCGGGTGCCCTTGTTCTTGCCGGTGGATTTCTTGGCTAGAAGGCTATGTTTTGTTGTGATGCTCAGGAGATTTTTTTTCGGTCTTTGCAAAGGAAAAAATGGAGAGGCGGCTGCTGCATTTGTGGCTTTATATAGAGGGCTTTAAGGCTGCAAAGTTTGAATTGAGGAGAGGGGAGTTGGAGCCTATTTATGGGGGGTATGTTACAGACCTATTCTTCCTTTGCTTGCTGGCGGTTGAGGGGGAAAATGAAGGAATGAAGGGCTGTTGCACCGTGAGAAGAGCGCCCTAAAAATTTGGGAGCTATTGTAGACTTGGTGTAGGGCTTCTTGGGGCTGCATGGGGGTTGTTTGGTCTGAGTTCTAAGGGCTGTTAGAGTAGCCTTGGATAGGGTCTTAGGAGTGTTGAGTTGGTTCTTGGCTTTGGATGCTTGGGGCCGAGTTTAGTACTTAGGAAAAAACTTTAGCATTTAGTGTTGGGATCTGTGATGATCTCGTTATGTACAAATCACGAATTCAATAGCAAACATAAATCTATGTGCAGCGGATCTAAAGGTTTGACGTAGAGAACTTACGGCTTAAAATCTATGGCGATCTGGCTGATCTTCCGGATGGTCGTACACATCACACGAACAGATAGATCACACGAACGGAACAATTGAATTGGCTCGTGTCAATCGCAGACGAGTCGTGTGGGTCATCGGGCTCGATCGCCGGTTAGTGCGGGGCCGCCGGTTGAGTCGCGGGCTTCCTCCGGTTCACGCGTCGTCTCGCTGGGTGGTTCGCGATAGGTCTCCGGCAGCTTCACGGCGGGTATGGCTCATCGGGTCGGGTTTGTCTGGAATTTATTTTCTGTAGAAGATAATCGGATCTCGGTGATCTTCTACTGTATTGTTCAATACACCCTTCTTCAACTTGTATCAGTGGAGCAACAAGAAGAAGATAAAACTCGAACGAGAACTGAGAGAGATAGTATGGGGGCGGCGTCTCACGTTAATTATGAGGAGATGGATCTCTTCTCATGAGCTTAATGATGTATATATTGAGCTACAGTAGGGACCCTTATGAGATTAGGAATAGGGTTCCTTAATTAATTAGACTAACTTTGAGCTAAGCCCACTCCTCTAATTAATTAAATAATATTAATGGGCCACCAACATTATATTATTGCCCTCCATTTTCCTAGCTCAAATTACATTAGAGACTCCAATAATAATTACTCGATTTACCTCTCCACGTTTAAGATATAATGTCCATTAATTAATTTGATAACTGACAATCAAGAATTAATTAATATATTATTATTTCACCGAACTAGCGCTCGGTCATCACATTCTTATTATGCCGGAATTTAATCCACCTGCAGAGTTTAGCATAACAATCCTTCATGAACTCACTCTGGGGATATCATCAAACAAACGCACATGGTGACCGGTAGGAATATTAATCCAGCGAACTGAACTTCACCCGAGTGAATCAAAGTAATATATACTATATATTGCCTGTTTAATATCTTACGGGTTAAGAGAACGCAATAATTAACCGAGGCCTAGTTCATTTACGACGATCAGTATAAAATGAACTTCTCCTCTCTGTGATCCTGTACAATACATAAATGTACTAGTGCAACTAATCAGTCAAGACAAACTGTACAGTTGACACTACAACCATTCAGATGGGGTGTTCATGTCCATCTAGGTTGTGAAAAACTATTCTTGTTCGCAAGTAACTGATACAGTGATTTTCGGTTTGCCCGATGACGACCCACCCTATCTAAGTGCAGAATAACAGAACGTAGAACTTGTTTAATCTAACATGATTCTCATTCATAAAGGACAAATGTGTGCTTGGCTACATGCTTGGTTTAGGTGTTTGGGAGTGTTTGAAACCAATTGGCCGAGACACTTAGCTTAGGAAATACTTACGCAAGCAACTTAATACACATAGAAACAAAACACACTTAGGCACGCTTAGGAAAATTTGAATAAAACAAAAAAGCAATTAGAAGAATTAAGAAGATGAGGACATCCACTTAATCATTATTTTTTATTAAGCAAATTGATTAGGAAAATTAAATAGACGAGGACATCTACTTAATTTTCATTTTGATTAAAAGGAATTTTTTTGAATTAAAAACCGAGATTAAAACTTAGTCGAGCTATTAATGAAATGCAAGAATGAACATGTTATGCTTTTATTAAATAAACGGGACTTTATAGTTTGACTTGCACAACAATCCCGTAGATGTGTCGATCTATTATTCTTCATGAATATTAAAATATAAAACAAGAACATATCCAAGAAGTCTCGTGTAAGAGTGATACGAGAGAGACGACACAAAGTGGGGTGAAAATCATCTCAATCGGATGATCCAAAAACTCTATCAACCTAGTATATATACACAAAATTAGGGCTACACACAACCTAAGGCTAATACGGTAAATACACAATTATACACAATAACCTACCCCTCAAGTTGGAGCATGCGGATTTCGAATGCCCAACTTGCCAAGAAAGAAATTGAATTCACGCTTCTCGAGCGCCTTGGTGAAGATGTCAGTGAGTTGTTCCCTAGAAGAAACATGAGTAGTAGAAATGAGACCCTGTATAACAGCATCACAAACAAAGTGGCAATCCACCTCTATGTGTTTGGTGCGCTCATGAAAAACTGGATTCGCCGCAATATGCAGCGCATACTGACTGTCACAGTGTAACCGCATAGGCTGAGAGTGAGCGACATCAAGAGTAGATAACAGACCCCGTAATCACTTCAGCTCGCACAATGTAGTAGCCATCGCCCTATATTCAGCTTCAGAGCGAGCGACAGTAGGTTGTTTCTTAGTTCGCCAAAAAAAACAGGAGACTGACCCAGCTGAATAAACCAACCAGAAAGAGAGCGCCACGTGAGAGGGCAAGACGCCCAATTTGAATCACACCATGCATAGGGTTGAAGGTCGCAGTCAGTACGAAGATGGATTCCCTGAGTAGGAGAGCCTTTCAAATATCCAACCACACGCAGAGCAGAGTCCCAGTGAACCTGACGCGGCTGATGCATAAATTGAGATAGCATATGCACCGAATAAGACAGCTCGGGACGAGTCACTGTCAGATAGATAAAGACGCCCGAACAAAGGACGATAGCACTCGGGATCAGACAATAGATCACCTTTAGCAAGAGGAAGCTGATGATTCTGCTCCAACGGAAAATCAGCGGGCTTGCTCCCTAACAGTCCGACCTTAGCAATAATGTCAAGAGCATACTTCCGCTGACAGAGAAAAAAACCAAAAGAATTCCGGGCTACCTCGATACCCAGAAAATACTTAATCAACCCAAGATCCTTCATGTGAAAACAACGACTCAAATAACTCTTGAAGGCTATAATGGAAGTCGTATCATTCCAGAAGACAATCAGATCATCAACATAGACCAAGACCTGTAGATGGATAGAACCCCGATGCAGTGTAAAAAGAGAGTAATCATGATAGGACTGGCAAAAACCATACTGCTTCAAAGCTGTAGCCAATTTGGCAAACCAGCAGCGGGGAGCGTGCTTCAAGCCATAGGGGAAACGTCGAAGACGACAAACCTGTCCATCAACGCCAGAGCGAAAATCGGGGGGAAGCTTCATGTAAACCTCTTCAGTCAAATCATCATGAAGAAAAGCATTGTGTACATCCACATGGTGAACTTCTCAATTCTTAGCAACAGCCACAGCCAAGAATAACCGGACTGTAACCATTTTAGCGACGGGAGCAAACGTCTCATGATAGTCAAGACCTTCCACCTGATTATTGCCCAAAATCACCAGATGCGCTTTATAGCGCTCAACGGTACCATTGGACTTATGCTTGATCTTAAAGACCCACTTGCACCCAATCGCACGCTTCCCAGATGGAAGAGAAACCACATCCCACGTGCCATTATTTCCCAAGGCACGAATCTCATCCTGTATAGCGGCTCGCCTTTGAGTATCAGTCACGGCATTAACAAAAGTGCGAGGCTCAACAGTGGAGCCGACAACACCCAAAAAGGCTCGATGAGCTAGAGAGAATGAATCACAAGAAACATAAAGTGCTATGGGATAAGGCGTACTGGAGGATGAAGATGACTGGGGAGAAACAGTGGGTGGTACAGTCGAAGGCCAGACAGTGTCAACCACAAAAACATTCAGCCGAGTAGAAGGAACCTTAGTCCGATGACCACCACCCAAGGGCTCCACTGAAAGAGTGGGAGGGGTAATGGTAACAGAACCCCCTGTCGTCAGACGCGTCCATATCAGTAGTAGAAGATCCAGTATCAGGAGAAACATGAGGCACAGAGACAACCGGAAGATCTTCATCATCATCCGGTGTAGAAGAAATCGGCACAACAAGAGGCGATGGCAAAGAATCTGGCACAGAAGAGTCTGACTGATATGGGAATTCAATCTCAAAAAACTCCACATCACGAGAGACAAAGAAAATCTGACGATCCAAATCATACAGATTCCACCCCTTTTTGCCAAACGGGTAACCGACAAATAGACAACGACGACTCCGAGCAGCAAACTTGTCTCCATTACGATCTTGGTTATGAGCATAACAAAGGCAACCAACAACTCGCAAATGAGACAAGTAAGGAGTCGAACCATAAAGAATCTCATATGGGGTTTTACCATGTAAAACTGAGGAAGGAGTATGATTTATCAGATAGACCGTAGTGAAAACACAATGACCTCAAAAAGGAAGAGGCGGATGAGCCTGGAAACGTAAAGCACGAGCTACATTGAGAATATGTTGATGTTTGCGTTCCACACGCCCATTCTGCTGAGGGGTGCCTACGCAAGAAGTCTCATTCAGAATCCCTTGACGACGAAAATAAGAGGCCAAACAGATGAACTCACTTCCATTATCAGTACGAACAACACGCACCAATTTATCAAATTGTCGCTTAATCATAGAAAGAAAATTCAGCAATGTGGAAGCAACCTCTGTCTTATCATTCAACAAATAGACCCATGTCCCACGAGAATAATCATACACAATAGTCAAAAAATACCGTGCACCACAGAAGGATAGAAGACGATACGGACCCCACAAATCACAATGAATCAAATGAAAAGTCTCATGACTAACAGTCTGACTAAGAGGAAAACTACGACGATGTTGTTTAGCACGAAAACAAGCATCACACGATTTATGCAAATTACTAGAACTCGAATCAATAACAGGAACCTGGGACAATAGTTGAGCAGACGGATGACCCAAACGTTGATGCCACACATCGGAAAAACCTTTCGAACACAAGAAACTGTCGTCGAAATCGTTCCTCGAAAGAAGTAGAGACCGCCCAACTGCTCACTCGCGCTAATCTCCTTCTGCAAAGTGTGGTCCTGAATAACACAAAATTTGCTAGTAAACTGAGCGGTGCAGTTGGAACGATCCAACAATTGATATAATGATATCAAGCTGCACCGAAGGTTGGGAACATATAAAACATCATAAAGAGTGATATGAGATACTAAATAAACAGTCCCAACCTTGCTAGCCAAAGTTAAAGAACCATTAGGCAATTGAACAGGGCGGGCGGGAATATCCCGAACATCATAAATAAATTCCAAGAACCCTATCATATGATGAGTTGCCCCACAGTCGTACATCCAATCAAATAAACGTCGCGTACCAGACAAGGGATTATTTTGTTTAGCAGAATTAACAAAAGACACAAAGTGGGACCATTGTTCATTGGTTAGGCTGCCAAGTACAAGACGATCAGAATCACTGAAAGATCCACTAGCAGTGGAAGAGCCAACAGAACCGACAACAAACGAATGACCAATACCATTGGAGAACGCCGCATTTGCACGAGTACCACTCTTGTCGCGAGCTCCACCACGGAAACCACCACCAGAATTACAACCGCGGCCACCACTGGAACCGAACCATTTCGGATATCCAATAATCTCATAGCGACAAGATGTAGCCATGACAAAGCAATATCTGAAGCTGCAGCGACAGTAGACGAGGGTCGGACGTGGACGAGGGCCAAGACGTGGTCGAGGCTAGACATGGCCAAGGGTCACCCGGCCCGGCGACCTGGCCCTGACCCGGCTCGGACAAACCCGTTGACTACGGGTCCGGGACCGCCCAGATTTTAGGCGGGTCGTGTAAGGGTCATTCATTTCATGACCCGGCCTGGAGGGTCAGGGCCGGGCCGGGTCAACGACCCTTCTTTTCAATTTTTTTTTTATTTTTTTCTACTGTTTTTTTAAAAAAGCACGGACCCGGCCCGGACACGGACCCAACACGAATATAGGTCCGTGTCGGTTCAGGACCAGTGTTTTCGAGCCCGACGACCCGGCGGACCGGGACGGGTCTGGATTTTTGCCATGTCTAGTCGAGGCCGAGACGCGTGATGTGGACGACTGCCTGAAGTCAATACAAAATCACTCAAGCAACAACTTTCAATAAATCAATTGACTGAACAAGGTCAATTAACCTGTTCGGCGGGACGCAGCCGAACGAAAAAAAAAATAAAAAAAAAATAAAAAGAAAAATAGCAATTGATCTTGAGGATTCAATCAGACTAGTGTGTACCTTGCGATGCACGGTAACAATATTACATTAACAATATTATAAATATACCTCAAGTTTGAGTCACTCAATGGCGAAAGTGAAAACTACTATTGATCTTATTTAAAAAAGGGAAGAAAAAATAATTATTATATATTAAAGTGTCGGGGTCAGACAATGTAAAATTATTTTGTATAAGAGAATATAAATTTTACATTATTTTGTATAATAGAACTAGGAAGACTTCGGCTGTGCGTGTAATCGTATATCATTTTATTTACTATTAATGTCATGTAAATGTTATATAAATGAGAGTATAAATTGTTGATTTAAAAAATTCATAGACTTAATGTATTTAAAAAATAGTCATACTATAAGAAATTTGATCAAAGCAGTCATGTATATATTAAATAATAAATTAGGATAATTTTAGGTCATTATCTAAAAGAAATTTAACCCAATAGCATGGTAACCTACTGTTCACCATCATTGTATGCTTGAAGAAACCCATAAATATTATTATGTTGGGGTTGTACCCATAGATTATGCTAATACAAAAGGGTCCTATATGATAACAAAATTCAATAACATGCACAAGGTACATAAAACTAAATCTTTAGTTCCACAAGCTTAAAATTATGTCTAATATAAAAAGATAAACATAAAACCAAATATTTGAAATACAATAGATTTAAATCTTGCTTCATAGTTCAAGTCTTCAAGTCTTTATCTTCTTCAATTCGCTTCTAGTTCTATAAAAATAGAACATTTCCAACAAACAAACATTATAACATCTTAATTAGTTTATTTTCAATAAATCAGAACACAGAACTGAAATGAGCGTGCAAAAAACTAACATTAAATTCTTAAACTCACTTGCATCAATATTGTTGAATTGTCATATTCTGTCACCCAATGCCAGGCTCACCAACTTGAGTCACTCGATCTTGCCGTTAAACATGAAGAATTGCTAGCCGCTGGCCCTCGAGCCGGCGTTGGCATGGACAGGACGTCCGACATGGTTTGCTTCATGATGAAGTTCTCCTCGGTGACCTTAGAAATTTATGGACATAAGCATATAAAATTATAAAACTTGAAATATTACTATTATCCAGTTTATATAAATAGCAAAAACATAAGCATGTAAAGTATTACTATGAAGTATGAACTCTATCAAAATTTAATATTTTATTCATGAACTGAAAAATGAAAAAAAAAAAAATATTGAAAATTGAAATTGTATTTGAGCACTTTTGGTTGTTTTTTTCCTACAGAAACAACCCTTTCTTTCTCTTTTTCAATGGGAGAACCTTTTTTTTTATATATATATAATTGTAATATTGTTACAATTATATGACAAAAAAAAAGGTTTGATAAAGAGAACTGAAGAGGAAAAAGTTGTATAAAGTTAGCAAATGATAAAATATCTAGTGCCCTCCCAATCTAACCCCTAATCTACATCATATTTACACTTTGACCACACCTTTCTTGAATAGATAATTTCCACTCACAATCTAACCCCTATTTTTGAATTGCTAGTCGAATACCTAATCGATTGCACTGAGAATTATCTGAATATAGAGAACCGAAGAGGAAAACGCTGCAAAGAGAAATATGGAAAAATCTTGAGAAGAAAACAAACAAAAAAACATACCTTTCTCTCTCCACGACCTGTCGCCGGAGAATCGCCGGTCACCAGGGGACTGTTGGAATCTGGTCGCCTCAGTCAGGCAATGAAAAGGCATTATCGCTAACCATGGCATCGTCTTTTGCAAGCCCCCCTGCACATATAGAGTTTTCATAAGCCCGCCTGCCAGTAATGAAATAGAAACACCTAAAATGTAAGGAGGAAGAAAAAGAACCACAGATTTGTAATTGCAAAAGGAAAAAAATCAACCAATATAAAAATAATCTATATTCACGTAGAAAGAGAAAGAGAGATTAAGGTTGCCCTTAAATCATGTGTGCACTCTCGATAGCACCTGAAGATACATTGATAAAATAAATATATTCTACGACATATTCAAAATTTCAAATTATTAATATAATCTCATGTTCTAACCATTGAAAACAATCATTCTTTTAAATAATTGAAATTAATTCTCTTTGAGAAATCATAAGAATCAAAATAAATTAAAAAATGCTACTTTGAAAAACAAATGGCAAACACTTTCCACTTCACTTTAATCCATAACGTATTAACTGTATGTGACATTGAACTCTAATTCGCTCCCCTCTACTATAATGCCTTGAAGTGTTAAAAAACTAACATGCAGATTACATACACTGAAACCCCAATCAACTTCAATTCATTCTTCTTAGTAAGTCCAAATAATAATCCAAAAAAAAACATATCAAAACCAGCAAAACTCAAATCCTACCAAACAACCAAAATAAAAATAAAATAAAATCAAATAAAAAATAACCACTTTACCATTCATTACTTCATTAATTTTTCCTTCATAGACATCGTTTTCGGCAGTCCTCTGTAGAATGTCTTGAGAGAACTTTCACTTCGACAGAGTAATAGAATAAGAAATAGTTGTACACTTAGTTTTACTTGTTGTACTCTTATAGTTTATGTTTTATAGCATTCATATAAATAGGGTTGTAACCCTAATCTGTATTTTGATTTTATTCATTATTTTCTTCTCCAATACAATAGTCGACTTTTCTTCTTCTCTCTCTCAAACCTTCTTGTGTTCATCAATATCTATTTGATACATTCTAATATGGTATCACTCGCCATTTTACGATCCTTCTTCATTTCCGCTGCATTTCTCTCGTTTTGAATCGATCAATCACTGATTCATCGCAATTTTTTTTTCGGATTTTTCCCGATTTTCGGTCGATATATCTCGATCTGTTTCGATCTATTCTCGATCTGTATCCGATCTGTCTCTGGCAATGACGACAACTGTAAATCCAAGTGAGGATCCTACATCGCCGTATTATCTACATCCTAGTGACAATCCCGGCGCTCTCATCGTTGCCGAACTCTTCAACGGCGACAATTATGTCTCTTGGTCACGCGCCGTCACCATGGCCCTCAGCGTCAAGAATAAACTTGGTTTCATAGACGGTACTTTACCTCTCCCTACTCAAAATCCTATTAACTCTTTGTCCTGGGTTAGATCTAATAATCTTGTGCTTTCCTGGCTTCTGAATTCTGTTCATAAGGACATTCGTCAATCCTTACTGTTTTTCACTGTTGCAAAAGAAGTTTGGGATGAATTAAAATCTCGGTATGCCCTATCTAGTGGACCTAGGGTTTTTCATCTGGAAAAATCTCTAAGTACAATAGATCAAGGCACACTCTCTGTAACTCAATACTATACTAATTTCAAGTCCCTCTGGGATGAATATGTTACTTACCGTCCCATTTTCAAGTGCGTATGTGGTGCTTTCAATACCTGTTCATGTAAAATTTTTGAAGCCATGGCAACTGCACAAAATCATGACTCTGTGATGAAGTTCTTAATAGGATTACATGAGTCTTACTCTTCCCTTCGAAGCCACTTCCTTCTATCAACCCCTTTGCCATCCCTTGCCACTGTATATTCTCTCCTTCTTCAAGAAGAAAGCCAGAGAACATTGTCCAACTCTATCAAAACTTCTGAACCACTTGCTATGTTAGCCAAAACATACTACCATCACAACCAACCATCTCAGAAATTTCAACATACCAGACCACCAAAACCAACTACCACAAATGACAAAAACCGCCCCAAATGTACTCACTGTGGTCACCTTGGCCACACTGTTGAAAGGTGTTATCAAATCATTGGCTACCCTTCCCACTGGACCATACCTCGTGGTTTTAAACCTCAGCAAAAACACTCTGCCAATGCCACTATCTCTGATTCTGAACTTTCTCAGTCTGAACTTAATAATGATGCATCTTCCATGACTGACCGTTTGTTTAATGAGTTCATAGCTTTTAAGAAATCACAGGAGCAGTTACATACCAATGCCAGCTCTCCTGTGGTTGCTACTGCTTTTGCTGAGCCATCAGGTATGATCACTCCCATTATTTGCATGGCTACTAGAAATCTAAATAAAAGCACATGGATACTTGATACTGGGGCAACTGATCACATGCTTTGCACTACTGATTTTTATACTTCATCTGTTGTTCCAGTGTCCACTAAGATAAATTTACCAAATGGTAATCATACTACTGCTTCTACTACTGGTCATGTGCAGCTCACTGATTCATTAACATTATATGATGCATTGTTTGTTCCATCTTTTTCATTCAATCTCATTTCTGTTTCAAAACTTGCTAATACAAACAATTGCATTGTCAAATTCCTATCTACTTCTTGCATATTACAGGATCTGTCAAACCAGAAAGTGATTGGTTTTGCTGATCTTAAGGATGGTCTATATCATCTCAATTTAGAAAATTCCAGAACATTTCATTCTGATTTCCAAAAATATGTAACCTCTTTACCTGTAAACAGTTCTTTACCTGTAACCTCTTTCAATGTAAACACTTCTTTACAGCTTAACCCCTCAAATGTAAACCCTTCACCTGTACATACTCACACACATGACAACTCCATTTGGCATTACAGACTAGGCCATTTGTCTTACAATAAACTTCAAACTTTACCAATTTCTTCATCCAAAACCAAGTCTGTAAGCCCCTGTGATGTGTGTCATTTTTCTAGACAGAAAAGACTTCCCTTCTCTGAAAGTACTTCTTCCTCTACTTTTCCTTTTCAACTGATTCATTGTGATCTATGGGGTCCATTTGCAACTATTTCTCATTCAGGACACAAATATTTCTTAACCATAGTAGATGATTACAGCAGATTAACATGGATTTATCCTACTACTTTCAAATCAGATGTCAAACACCATCTACTCCACTTTTACAATATGGTGTTAACTCAATTTGACAAGAAAATCCAAACAATCAGATCTGATAATGGTTCTGAATTCTTTCTCAAACAATTTTTTACTGATCATGGCATCATCCATCAAACTTCTTGTGTTGAAACACCTCAACAAAATGCAAGAGTAGAAAGGAAACA
The DNA here is from genome assembly GCA_008636005.1 of Striga asiatica. Classification (NCBI taxonomy): domain Eukaryota; kingdom Viridiplantae; phylum Streptophyta; class Magnoliopsida; order Lamiales; family Orobanchaceae; genus Striga; species Striga asiatica. The sequence continues at coordinate 821,515 of BKCP01005294.1, read as the reverse complement.
TCAACATTTGTTACAAGTAGCTAGGGCATTACTATTCCATGCTCAATTACCATTGTGTTTCTGGATTGATTGTGTTCTTGCTGCTGCACATATTATTAACAGGATTCCCACCCCTGTTTTAAATGATAAATCTCCTTTTGAAATGCTTTTTAACAAACCTCCTACATATGATCATATGAAGGTTGTAGGCTGTTTATGCTATAGTTCAACTCTAACAGCAAACAGACAAAAATTTGATCCAAGAGCTTCTAAGTGTATATTTCTTGGATATCCTCTAGGTTGTAAAGGGTATAAACTTTACAACCTGGATACCAAGAAGACATTGATTTCCAGGAATGTCATCTTCTATGAAACTGTTTTTCCCTTTGCAGATTGTACAAAACCTGAAAAACCTACTACCCTTTTTCCTCCACCTGAACACCAGTTCATTTTTGATAAATCACATACCATTCCTCATACATTACAACCATCTATTAATCCCACACCCAACTCCAATAATCCTACACCATCATCACCACAACACCAAACACCTCCTGTGACTATTCAACCCAGTAATACACAACAAATATCACCTGCTTTGCCTACATTTCAACCTACACATATACCTGATCCATCACCTCCAAGGAGAAAATCAAACAGAACAACCAAAGTTCCTCCTTACCTCAATGTTTATAAACATTCCTTAAATTCCTGTGTTTCAAACATTGATACTGACATTCCTGGAACATCTCCTTATCCCATTTCTGATTTTTTATCAACCAACAGATTGTCTAATGCCCATTCTTGTTTTACTGCAATGATTTCTTCTCAAACTGAACCCAAAACATACAAACAAGCTGCTAAGGATCCTTTATGGCAAGAAGCCATGAACAAGGAATTAAAAGCCTTAGAGCAAACTAAAACATGGGTTCTTACTGATTTACCAAAGGGCAAACATTGTATAGGTTGCAAATGGGTTTTTAAAATTAAATACAAATCTGATGGTTCAATTGAAAGGTATAAAGCCAGATTGGTTGCAAAGGGTTACACACAAGAAGAAGGTATTGATTTCTTTGATACCTTCTCTCCTGTGGCCAAGATTACCACTGTCAGATTTCTTGTTGCATTAGCATCACTTCAAAAATGGCATATTCATCAATTAGATGTTAATAATGCATTCTTGCATGGAGATCTAAATGAAGAAGTTTACATGTCTTTACCACCTGGATACTGTTCAGAATCTGAAAACAAAGTCTGTAAACTAACAAAAAGCCTTTATGGTTTGAAACAAGCCTCAAGGCAATGGTTTCAAAAGTTAACCTCCTGTTTACTTTCTTATGGTTTTACTCAATCAGTTGCAGACTGCTCTTTATTCTTCATGAATGATTCAGTATCTATTACTATCTTACTTGTGTATGTTGATGATATCATTTTAACTGGCAACAACATGAGTAACATCACTGCAATCAAAAACCATTTGGATCACTGTTTTACTATTAAAGACTTAGGTAAACTCAAGTACATTCTTGGACTTGAATTTGCTCATTCTGATAAAGGCATCCATATGTGCCAAAGAAAATATGCTCTTGACATTCTTACTGATACTGGTCTTCTTGCTTGCAAGCCTGCTATAACACCTATGGATTCCTCATTGAAATTGAGTAAAAATGATAACTCTCCTATTTTAACCAATCCATCTGAGTTCAGAAGGCTTGTAGGTAGATTACTATACCTCACAATAAGCAGACCAGATATTGCTTATTCTGTCCAATCTTTAAGCCAGTTTATGTCTAACCCTACTGAACAGCATCTAATTTCAGCTCAAAGAGTATTAAGGTATGTGAAAGGTACTATTGGCCAAGGTATATTCTTTCCTAGCTCCTCTAAATTACAGCTTACTGCTTTCTGTGACAGTGACTGGGCTTCTTGTATTGACACTAGAAGAAGTGTCACTGGTTACTTACTTTTTCTTGGTGATTCACTGATATCTTGGAAATCCAAGAAACAGCCTACTATAAGCAAATCTTCTGCAGAGGCTGAGTATAGGGCCTTAGCCTATACTTCTTGTGAAATCCAATGGCTTTCATCCCTGTGTACTGAATTAAGTTTATCACTGACTACACCTGTCTCTTTGTTTACAGATAGTAGTTCAGCAATAGCAATGGCATCAAATCCAGTTTTTCATGAAAGAACAAAGCACATAGAATTGGACTGCCACCTCATAAGAGAAAAGATTACACAAGGCCTAATTCAGCTACAGCACATCCCTACAAAAACACAACTAGCAGATTTCCTAACCAAACCACTTCCTGGCCCTTTATTCAAGGCCCTTCTTTCCAAGTTGAGCATGCCCAACATACATGCTCCACTTGAGGGGGGGTAATAGAATAAGAAATAGTTGTACACTTAGTTTTACTTGTTGTACTCTTATAGTTTATGTTTTATAGCATTCATATAAATAGGGTTGTAACCCTAATCTGTATTTTGATTTTATTCATTATTTTCTTCTCCAATACAATAGTCGACTTTTCTTCTTCTCTCTCTCAAACCTTCTTGTGTTCATCAATATCTATTTGATACATTCTAATACAGAGCAAATGGACCGGCAACACCAAATGCAAGCGGATCACCCTACATGTGAGCCACTAAAGCAATTGATAAATTTTTTTTATTTTTTTATTTTTATTTTTATTTTTATTTTTATTTTTTTGCATTATGATCTAAGTTTAGGCTTAACAATTTGTACATAGAAAATGCATAATGTAAATTCATTAAGAAAGAAAACATTTGTAGTCTCATTATGTGGAGATTGTTTTTAGTATCTTACAAAAACAATGAATAGTCTGCCCATTTAAATACAGGAACCACATCAAATACACGCACATGCAATCTTACTGTTCACGTATACATATAAGGACAGTAAAGGACAATAACGAGATCAAATGTATAAGATATTGGGTCCACCAAGTACTTGACGCTAGGCTTGTAAACAAATCAAAATTTTTTGATTCGATTCGATATTCGAATTCGATATTCGTGATTCGAATTCGAATACGAATAATGTTGTATATTCGAAAGTTAAACGAATCCGAATTCGAATTTGTAGATATTCGATTCGAAATTCGAATATTTGATTCGTTAACAATAATTATATAAATTTTATAAATTATATATAATATACATTTTGTTTATAATATATATGTATATATATATTGTTATATTCCTACTATTTTTATGATATAAAAAGTAAAAACATCATAAATTAATAAAATTTCCTAAAAAATATATGAAAAATAAAAATTATTTTTTGTAATTATAATATTTTGTAATTATAATTTTTTTTGAAAACGAATTTCAAATCGAATCGAATATGTTCGAATATTCTAAACGAATCGAATACGAATAAAAAAATGAGTTCGTTAACGAATCGAATACGAATTCAAATTTTTGAATATTTTAACGAATCCAAATCGAATCTCTGAGTATTCGCTTTGATTCGATTCGTTTACAACCCTACTTGACACAGAACCATAAATATCAATTTTTGCTCATGGGGTATTTTTCTAATTTATAAGAAAAAATATAAGGAAAAACAAAAATCATACACCAACATCTTGCACTTTGCAAATCACGAAGCCTCAGCTGATGTGAGTGAGGATTAACATAAAAATGATAAAAAGGATCAAATGAATCATTGTCCACCCAATGACAGTTTATCATAATAAAAAATACTTTCATATTTGTTCTTAGAAGATTCTCAAAACTAATATAATACAGGTAAGATGACAAAGAGTACAACAGGAAGGACAGAGTACAAAGGGAATGTAAGCGTAATTTCATCAAAGGAAAATAAAAATCATACCAACGGATTCTGGGGTTTAATATCCCGACGACATACACCTATGTAAGAGTGAGGTTGACGGTCACGCGGAGGCCCTTCCAATCCTTGGACGACTCCTTGGCTATGGACGCACCGAATTTTTTTGAGGAAGAGGCCGAGCGGGCCGATTATGGGCGCGAGGGAGGACGCCGCCAGGACTTCACTGGCGGTGACGCGGACAAAGACGCGAATTCTTAAGTGGGATCGAACTGCGGCGACATATTTGGGCGGGGATGATTGGGGTTAGGGCTGCGAGCTGCGGTGGAGGGGCGGGCGAATGTTGGGGGTGGTGTAGGAAAGCGGTGATGATGGTTCACGGGAAAAAATCTCAGATATTTTTGGGTCTCATGGGAATTAGAGCAGTGATTGATCATCACGTGGGTAAAGAAGTTGAAGGACAAATAAAAGAATACAGGGCTACAGGGCAAATGAAGTTACAATAAAATCTAGAACAAAACAGAGAAAGTCAAGAAAAAGTAAGGGCATTTTAGTCTTCCCACCGCCTTTGCAAAATGACGTCGTTTTTGAGGCAGTGAGACACGTGTCAATCAAGGAGAGCTCTTGCCTCCTTTTTATATATATAAGAGAATAGATATAAAATTTGTATATTTAATATTGAAAACACCTAAAATATTATATTAGTATATGTAAAAGTATTCAAAACAACTTTTCTAAACAATTTTAAAAAGAAAACATATCTAAAAACATTTGAATTTAACATTATGTATATTCGTATAAGATATAAGTCACCTACAACTTTTCTAAACAATTTTAAAAAGAAAACATATCTAAAAACATTTGAATTTAACATTATGTAAAAAATAAAAAATTCTAGACTATTTTGCAAAAAAAGCATGTTTACAAATAATTAAATTTAACATCAATTATGTATATGTGTATATGTGTATATATAGACGAATATGTAAAAAACAAATGTCTAAACAATTTGTTTTAAGTAACTAAAATATTATAAGGCTAATTTAATAGACACCTTCGGTCAAAAAAAAGGAAAAAAAAATATATACACATTAAATAAAATATAATGTTTCGAAATTTCTGCCTAAAAAGTTTAAATGAAAAGGGAAACAAATCAACACAATATCTATTATTTTGTTAACGTAAAAAATAGGAAAAAGGGAACCATCGCATGTATTATTTTGTTAACCTAACAAAATAGGAAAAAGAAAAACATCACAAAAACCAGCGCCGGTTTTTTTTGTTAACACTATATCACTATTTATTTAATGATTTTAGAGGGAAAATAATGATTTTAGCCGGTATTTAATGATTTTAGAGGAAAAATAATGATTTTGACGGGTATTTAATGATTTTGGAGGGAAAATAATAATTTTGGCGGGAAATCATAAAAAGGTTATTCTTTTAATATAATGTTAGATTAGACAGAAAAATTAACCTGTTCTGATACCATGATACGAGAGAGACGACACAAATTTAGGGTGAAAATCATCTCAATCGGATGATCCAAAAACTCTATCAACCAAGTATATATATACAAAATAAGAGCTACACATAACCTAAGGCTAATACGGTAAATACACAATTATACACAATAACAAAGAACCGACCTTAACAGCAATCCAATAATCAACATTCTCAAAATGGCCAAACACCATGCCCTTATATCCGAACCTCCAATATCCAGGGGTAATCCTCAACCGACTTGTATCTGTTTCAGGCTTTCATGATCTTGACTGCTCCTAAAAAAGATAGTAAGTCGAGACCAACTTATGAGACATGTCGTCGACCTTTCTCGAACAAGAGGACATGCTGACACCAAGCGGTTCATTGAGCTACTACATGATGCTACATCAGTGTATTAGTTCAAAATAGTCAATGACTATGATAGAAGTTCGCAGTCCCATTTTGGATTTTTTTGCATAGGAAAAAAATTAAGAAAGCTCCATATTTTGGTAGAGAGTTAAGGAAAATGGTGTTATTTAGTCAGGAGCATATTATGTACTAGTTTACTCCTAGTTACTACCCTTAATCTCAAATATAAATGGAGCAAGGTTATACTAATGAGATCAACTCCCTCATGCATATGAGATTTTCTATCTGTTTAAAAAAAAAATTGCTGGTGAATTTGAAAAGGTTCACATTTGCACCTTAAGTACTTAATTAGGCCTTAATATGATCTCAAGACCACTTGTTTAAAACACGAAGTCTGTATTTCAAATTCATGTTCCAATTCATGTTTTATTCTATTGGATGAACGACATTCATAGTGACAATATAATTATTCTTGTGTTAATCATCCAACAAAATCAAATGTAAAATAAAAATATTTTGAAATAGAAAACATCTTCCCGCCTTTTTTTTATTGGTCTTCTCTACTCTTTATAATATCTATCATTATATAAAAAGAACTAGTGTATATCCCGTGCGATGCACGGAAGAGTTCATATTTTAAATATTTTTTAGACTTTATTTTTAATATAATTATTTATATTTTTCACATCTCGTCTATTATGAAAATAAAATAAATACATTCAATGAAAAATATATATTATTAAATACTTTTCTTTATACAATATTTTTTATTTAAGGAATATTATTAAACCTTACGGTTTTGATTTATTTTTTTAAACCAATAATCCAAAATATATGATTGTTAACGTACAAAAAATAATGAAAATAATCTAGACTTTAAAGTAAAGCTATTTTTTATTATTTTACAAATAAAAATCTTCCAATTTTTTTTTTAATTTCAAAAAAAATTGGCAAGTTTGATAATGAGTTAAATCAAGTTATACAAATGATTAAATAGTTAAAATGTTATATTAATTATATTTTAAGAAATCCGATTATATAAAAATGGGTAAAAAAATATTATAGTTAGGATTGTGATTATATGGAAGTTAAAATAAAATGAAATGTAACCAAAAAATTTGTTCGTGGTTTTTTCCTAAATGTTTGTATTTAAAAATATAATAACCAAATTTACATTATATCACGTAAGGAAAAAAATAAATAATAAATATTTATTAAAGAGATAAATCAATAATATTTATCACTTAGATAATAAATAATAAATATTTACATGTAAAAAAATAAATAATAATATATTTAAAAATATAAGTCAGAATTTCAAATAAAGTAAAAGGAGGGATAACTCATTTTTTAAAAAAAGTTTCTAAATATTTAATATATTGATAAGTATCTCCATAAGAATAATCATACCATTTTAATTTTAAAAAAATTGGCAAGTTTGTTAGAGAGATAAATCCGGTTAGACAAATAATTAATTTGTTAAGATATTATATTAATTGTATCATAAAAAATCGGTTAGATAATGTAGATAAAAAAATATAATACTAATTAGTTTGTTAGAAATGTGATAATGAAAACCAAGATAAAATGAAATTTACCCAAAAAAATTGTCTGGAATCTTTTCCTTTAAATGTTTGAATTTACAAATTTAATACCGAAATTCTATTATATCACATAAGGAAAAAATAAATAATAAACGTTTATTAATATATTAAAATATATAATTTTAAATTTCATATAAAGTAAAAAGTATGCTTATTCAAATTTATTTTTAAAATAAAAGTTATGATAAACATTTATTGATTCTCTTTCAAATATATTAATAAAATAAAAATATAAATCTAAACAAATTTTGAAACAACCAAAAAAATCGGATTGATTGGCATAAAAAAAGGAAGTGAAATCGGATTTGAATACTAAAATCGGAACACCTTACCAAATTGAATGCTAAAAGATTCGATTTGATTGGTTACCTAATTGCATGGGCTGAAAAAATTCAAAAAAAAATTTTACGAATTGAAGAAGCGGGAAAAACACTATATTGAAGCGGGAAAACGAAATAATTATTTTCGGATTGTTCAAATAATTTTTCTTCTCCGTATTATATAGTAATAGATAACCTTTTTACAAATTTAAAAATTTTTTCCCGCCAAAATCATTAAATATATCCTATATATAGTAATTGTTGGACAAATCTGAATAGGCAAAAAATCCGCTCATTAATTGTGTAAAGATTTGTTTCTCTTTTTCCTGTTTCTTAGTTTATCGTTTTAACAATAAATATTTGTTTTTCTTTTTTCTATTTTTAGTATAAATCTACACGAGCTTATCTCTTCATCTGTTACAAAATCTCATTGCATACGATCTTAGGTGTTTAAAAAATCTCATCTCTTATCTATACAAATTTGAAAAAATAAAATAAAATAGAAATCAATTCATAATTACTACTAGAAATCCATTATCTTTAAAAAGAAAAAATAAAATAAAATAGAAACTAATTCATAATTACTACTAGAAATTCATTATCTACTTTAAGAAGCTAATTTTCATCGGTCTAATTACTAATATTTTTACAAATATTCTAAGTTAACCATACGAAAAAGTATAATAATAATTTTGAAATGGTGTGTAATCAAAATTTTTTATATTCTCTTATACAAAATCATTGTACATTGTTTGACCCCGAATATTTAATTTATAATTATTAAGTATTGTTTATCCTCCTCTTTTATTTATAATTATTTTTTTTTCTTCCTCTTTTTAAATACGATCAATAGTAGTTTTTACTTCCGCGATTGACTCAAACTCGAGGTCTATTTATAATATTGTTAATTTAATATTGTTCCCGTGCATCGTACGGGGTACACACTAGTTGTAATAGAAAGGTATCACATTAGGTGAAGTGAAATATCATAAAGAAGTAGGAGAAATAATCTAAATTTCACAAACTTCGAGGAAAAATGGATCGATAATAACGAAGTAAGATTATACTTATAATTTAAAGATGGAGAGTTGAATGTGAATCCTAGCAAATTCGTGTCAACATATAGATTTTTTATTTTTTGATTTTGTACACACCTACAAGGTGTATGTATTTGTTTAAATCAAGAATTAAAAATCCACGAGAAATTGTCTTCCTGGGCAGGTAGACATGGCCAAAACCCGGTTCTGGGCCGGTTTCGGGTCGGACCCGCCAGTTCCGCGTCATTTGGTAGAAGATCCTGAACCAACCCTACTATATGTAAGGGCTAGTTCAATGAACTGGCTCGAACCGCTGGTTCATTGAACCGTCGATTCCTGCTCTGTTCCATGCCGGTTCCGAAGGTTCTGGGTTTTTTTTTGGTTAAAAATTGATCGTTGGATTTTCAAAGATCAAATTGATCTAACGGCCCAGATTCAATCTGGTTGTCAGGTCCCCAACAGTCGGCCCGACCCGGACAAAAAATAAAAAAAAAAATTGAAAAACCCAGACCCGTCTTATGGCCCGTAACCAGCTCGAATACAGCGTGTTAAAAAAAAATCTAGACCCGGAATTGACCCGTTTGTAGCACGGGTCCGATTCAATGACCCGTACATACAGGCCGGTTCGACCTTGATCATGTCTATGGGCAAGGTCAACTCATCTGTGATTTTTCATGTCTCATTTAAAAGCTTTACATGGCTAGACAATTTCAAATCAAAATCGAAATAATTAATTTTTACACAAAAACAACCTTATAGTATCAAACTACGCCGAATTACACGATCTAGCTCGATCGTTTAGTTTTCAATGCATTCAATTCAAGCAAAAAATAAAAAAATTAAAAACAAAACATGTAAAAAAAGAATAATCGAATCACACCCCACTACATTAATTAACAATTGAAAAAGGACATAGAAAACAATCGGGTGGAACCCCCAATGCCTTCCGTCTCCTCTGTTTTTCCTCAATTTCAGCATAGTAAACCCTAGCCGATTTGCCTTCCGTTTCGCCTTCCCCAGTCGAGGCGCTGGGATTTATGACGGCATCAGGCCCCTAGCTTTGCATCTCATCCTCTATTTTGTGCCTGAGCCGTGGTCTCACGCCAACGGGTAGGTGGGGTGGTCCCGAGAGGTTTTCGCTGCTCGTCTGGTTGCCTAATCGGGACGGAGGTTGTCGATCTCCCTGGCGACGCGACTGCCAAAGTCAACGGTGCTTATGCGGGAGTGGGTCGTGTCTCCGACGGCCGTGTGGTGGTGGGTGGGGCGGAGGTTGGCAAGCTTTCCTTCTTGTCCCCTTTGCTCCTGGTGTGAGTGTCGAAGGGACGACCAATATGTCGTGGTCTGGCTCGTGGTGTGGGTTGGGCTCGGGCGATGGTGGTGTGGTGGGGGATTGTTTCGGTTTCCTCCGGCTCGGGGTAGGGTCGGTTATCTGGGTGCGGGGTCGAGTTTTGGAGTGTTTTGGTCCAGTTACGCATTTGTTGCAGTTTCTGGATTTGAGACTTGGAGTAAAATCCGTTCTGTTTGTGTGATTGGTCGTGGTTGTTGCTATCTTATGGCGCATTTCTTCGGCTTTGGAAATGGCTTTAATCTTTATCTTTTTGGTTTTAGGTTGTGTTAGCTATGTTGTCTGTTTTTGTTTTGTAG
>BKCP01005294.1:791228-805226 GCA_008636005.1 Striga asiatica | reverse complement strand
CCAATAACGTATTGGTCCCGCTACAATGCCAAAACGTGATTGAACTCCAAATGCACATTCAACGTCTTTTCTACATGCTTCTTGCTTCATTGCAAAATATCTTTTCTTCTAACCACGTGGCTCATGAATTGTTTGCACAATAGACTATTTTGGATATATGCTATCAGCTAAATAATAGCCCATGTTATATTCTTTTCCTTGAATTATATAATGAGCTGGAGGAGCAATAACTTGAGTTAGATTCGAGAAAAGATGAGATGATTCTAGCACGCTGATATCGTTGTTAGAGCCCGACAAACCGAAATAAGCATGTCATATCCATATATCATAATCTGCTACAACTTCAAGAACGATTGTAGGTTTTCTACTACGACCAGCATATTGTCCGACCCATGTTGTAGGGAACTTTTTCCACATCCAATACATGCAATTTAAACTCTCCAACATTCCTGAAAAACCACGTTGTTGACCAATATATAGAAGTCAAGAAATACATCAGATGTGGGCCTCCGAAGATATCGCTCGCTAAATACCTCAACTATTGCTCGACAATACTTTCAATTGCAGTGGACTCACTAATTTTGATATACACGTCTGCAGCATCAGTTGGAACACCGAATGCCAACATACAAAAGACAACAGTCATTTATTATATTGGAGATAATCTAAGTCTGCTAGCTCGATCCACACGTTGTTGGAAGTAATGATCATGATCTTTGACTTCATCGACAATTCGTAGGAACAACGAGCGAGACATTTGGTATCTTTTACGAAACATGGTCTGGTTATACAATGGATTGTCAGAAAAATAATCATTGTGCAACCTTCGATCAGCAGTCTCTCGATCACGATTAGTAAAAATATGTCAGGAATAGAACCTCCATGGGAGGCTTGGTGATTTTGTTGTTGGAGAAGGTATTGAATGATCATGTTGTTATTAGCGAAAACACGAGTTATCACTTCTAGTTTTAAATGAAGAGCATTCATAGTTAGCATTCATAAATAAAAGATTCGTCTAGCAAATATCAATCGAATTATGGTTCCTATTTGTCGTCAATCAAAATAATGAAAAAGAACTATCTTATCGGTTTGATAATTGACTCAATCTAAAAAATTGAAGAAGATAAGCAGTTATATCAGACAACTGATTAATTTTCATTTGAAATTAAAATGGATCATCACAATTAATACCAGAAGATAAAATGTAGAAGCAATAATCAATAATTATTCAAAGCGGGTGGAAGCAAAATGAAAAGTATGAAAAACAATAAAGTTAAACGACAACACTATTAATAACTAGAAAATTGCTACAAGTACATAATATATGTACATAGAGGTGTAAATGACACTCACATGGAGTGGGATACACTTAATTTTTTTATTTTTTGTAGGACTCATGTACACCTTTATGTAAATTATTATGTACCTATAACATTACTCTAATAACTATTTCAGAGAATAAAAATGACAGTTGTCACTTGCCACTAAATATGTGTTAAGTATTCGACAACAAAATAAGGATAAAATTACAAAATATATTCAGTATTTTATAGTAGATGACATTTTTTCTCAATAATTTTTGTACAAAAAATCAATTAACCAGTCAAGTAGCATATATTTTGCCAAAACATGCATGTTATTTCTTTATAATTTTATGCAGATAGTTAATGGTAGTTTTAGTCTAAATTTGCATTTTAATGTTATACTGATTTTTATTAGTCAATGGACTTTTGTGCAGCTACAAAAAAAAATTTTAGAAATATTTTCATTTATTGGGTACATTTGCATCTTGGCTTAAACAAAAAGGTAATTTCAGACAAACAATATTAATTTAAAAAATGAATCTTTGTATACCAATTTTTCCATGTACACTTTTATATCAATATTAAAATTATATTAAACTATTTTTTAAATTTTGATATGTTTGACCCAATTCATTATTTAATGGTCTTGTTTTGTTTCATTAATTTAACATAATAATGCAAAAAAAAAATAAAACAATTAAAAGGTAAAAAACCTAATTTTAAATCATAAAAAATTATAAATTATGTATTACGTGCACAAAGTACAGTTAAAATGTACGCAGATTTGTTGAAAAATATAACTTTCTAGTTGTTAGGTCTAGTAACAATAGCTTTATTGGTTCGTTATTTATCTAAAGAGAAGAAAAAAAAAATCTGAAAAAACAAACAAACAAACAAATAATCAATCTGTTTACATATGAATTTGTCTTGTGTCACTTGCCATGTATGCATCAAAACAAGAACAACACCCCTGCAAACACTCTTCACACCACCGAAAAAATCAAATAAATAATAAATAAAGCCTAACACTGCAATTTCTATCGATTTACACCCAAAAATAAAACCAAGAGAAACAACCCATCAAAAGCTCAATCCATATGCCTAATAACTTGCAATTCATCACAACCTACAAGCACTATGGTGTCTCCAAACAGTGCTCTCGTGTTGACGAGGCAAATAGGAGGGAAAATTTAAAGTAACCCGGACGAAAATCAATTACTATCGCCCGAGCAAATTTTGACAAAAAATATACAATGGAGATGTTGGACACAACAATAAACATTCGAAAAAGCATGCACAAACGAATGCAGCACCTGTGCTTCACGTTTGGCAACGAGTGCAGGATTTTAGGACATATCATAAAGCAAAATCATTTATCTGATCTTTGATGTAAGAACACAAACCCTGAGTTTTCTCGGATTAAAGGGGGAGGCTCGACATCAGCTACATCTATTTGTTGCATGGNTCTGTGACAAATGGAAGTGGCATTAATTCACAAAATGCCTGTTGTACCGTAAAAATGTCAAATATTATTCAGAGGGAGAATCGAGTTTCTATTAGTACTTCAGTAACTGAAAATTGAAACATGGTAAAGAATACTAACCTTGAGTCATCGTCTAATAGAAACGAACTGCTTACTGAATTGTTCGAGTCCTCTGTCATCATAACTCTCATACTTGAGATGACCTATATAAGTGGTTAGGGATAGAACTATATAAGCGAACAGGTCAAAAGAAAAATGACATAAAAACTTAATGTTACAGCATTGTGGAGGGAAACACAAGTTAAAGAACTAACTTACATCTGAAGAAACACTGTGAGTGCCATATTTGTCATCCCAGTACATGGTGCTAATCCTGTACAACTGCTGGATGCTTAGCACCTGTAAGAAATATGAAAATTGTTTAGAATTTAGAATGAATAAAGAGAGAGAGAGAGAGAGAGAGGGAGAGAGAGAGAGAGAGAGAGAGAGAGAGAGATGGTTGCAGGGATTCACTCACAGGACAAAGTTCCTTTGTAATTTCATTCAAGGTCTTCTTGGGTTTTTGATGGATGACCTGAAATAGTCATTAGACGATCCATTTATTTAGATCAGCTAATTTAATAAACACAAAAAAATATAACGGCACATAAATCGTCCAGACTAGGGATGGAAAGTGAATTTTGGTACCCACCAAAAATCCTACTGCCTGCCTGATGTGCTTCAATTCATCCCAAGCTGAGCCTACGTACTGTAAAACATAATTTGTTGGTAAGGCACGAATTGAGGTCTCAATAACCGAATACTTAATGAAAGGCTTACTTCCTCAGTGGCGTAACAACACCATTGTTCTAACTCAGCTAACCCAGCTTTCACATACTCCCCGTTGCTGAATGAGCAACACTCGCGCCGTAAAAGAAGACTGAGCAGTTTGAAAGAAAATAAAGTTAAACGCAAATACTGGAGAAAATTTTCACATAGGCACCACTAAATACTAGGCTATATATATGATTTCCCTAAAAGACGAACTTGCCTGTTGAATAATTGAACATTGATAAATGAGAATGTTTGAGTGAAAACCTTTCGGACCAAGAAAGCAGGAACCTGTAAAGACGTAAGAGCAACAGAAAAAAATTAGAACTGAGAAGAAAAAAGGGGAAAAAAAAGAAAGCAAACATTGAATCAAGAAAAAAAGAAAATCTTATATTACATAATTTGCTTTCATAATCTTCAAGCAATTGTCCAGGCTTTTGACAATGCTCTGCCAATGAGCAATTAGTGCTTGTTGCGCAACAGCATTTGCTTGTGAACGTCCTTTCACTAAGCTAGCACGGGATGTTCTGGGGGCCTGCAAGAAAGTAGGTATTGAAACCCAACGTACATTAGTTGTTTGCACAACAGAAACCATAGTTTTCTACTCTTCAAAACAATAATGAATTTGACAACGAGTTCTTGAGCTACAAAAATCGCTCAATCAGCTGTTTGCTCAAATGAAATCACAAATTTATCCCCCGTCTTTCTCAGTATAAATGGATAAATGCGTTAAAACACTTGGGTACGTATGGGATAAAAGAAAAGGATGAACCAGAAAATATTACGCAAATTAACCAAAATAGACAAAAAAAAGAAGCTCGTCATTGGAATAGGAAAGTATTCTTGTATCCTTTTGTTGTATTACGATTTCCTTATATCTTTCACATCCATATACACATGAAAGACCGAGCGAAGGAAATATAGCATATAGAATTCATGAAGAGAAACCATTATTGCATGTGTGATTTATTGCTAGAGTTACCTGGATACATAAACCAAGCAGAGGGGAGATCTCTTTCTTCAAGTTATCCCTGATCAATCCATATATCTTCTCCAGGAAAGCAGTAAGCTGTTGCTTGAATAACAACGCAGGATACTTGGCTTCGACCTGTCTCAAGTCATCAAGTCTACCAAGCAGCCGGCTGTTGAGAAGTGAACTCTGTGGAGATGCTCTTAAACCCTACAAATGTAATATCAAAAAAAATAAACGCGTAAGAAATTTAAAAAATAAAAATAAAATGTTGTAGCAGGTCACATCGATAGGCAAGTTATAAAGGATAGGTCCATACCTGTGACATCCGCCCAAAAAGAGAAGCTGATGATGTTCTTCGTCTTTGGGGGGTCAAGCTAGCTGCCCCAGTTGCTTTGAGTGTGTGTTGAAGCAGCATCAACAATGTGGATGCATTACATAACCAGTAGGCTAATACATCATTGTTATCAGGGACCTTCAATAGGGTTTCAAATATTTAGTGTTCGCAATGGTGGGATTGACAGTAATTGCATTTTCCAAAAGTTAGTGTGTTTGTGTGTGTGTGTTTACCTCTACTGCTGAAGCTATAGTTTGAATTATGCGGTCAAACACACCAGTCCTCTCAACCTCAAATGACCTCCAGTGGAGAAGGCTTTTATAAATGACACAAGCGGCAACTGGTTTGCCACTCGAAAATCCCAAATCTTGTGAAATGCACTTTATCAGGACATCCTGGTTTTCCTAATGAAGACGAGCAGATTTTGATATATGCATTAGACAGAATTATTAATTTCGGGGTTGGAGAAGATAAAAATTAACAGAAAGTGGCACAGCGTAATTTTATTTTTGATATGAACAAGCAGGTACTTACTTGCTGCTTGTCATTAAGAGATTTCTGCGGCTTTTCCTCAGACTCAGGCTCCTTTGGATTGGCCACAACAAGGGCAGAGTCCTACGGTGAGCAACAACGGACAAGCATTTAAAAACTAAAGCTAAATATTTACACAAATACATCATCTTCAGATTTCCAAATCAGAGCAATAACACTGTCTTACATTTGCAAGCTTTGTTTCTCCATTTAGAATATTTCCATTCTCGGGAGTTCTCTGTAATGTCACCGGGAAAGATAAGAATATCTCAATCACCAAAAGGTGTATATAACAAAGTATATAAGCATTACCTGAATAATAGTCGTCCTAGGCCGGGCAGACATAGATCTGCCTGTAGGTGACATGGTTAGAGCTTGTTGACGAAGTACTTGATTCTCTGACTCAAGGTTTGACAGTTTCTCTTCAAGCCTGACATGAGAAATTAAACAATCACAAATAAATAATAACATGGAAAAAAAAAATTGTAGGTAAGTAAACTTTGGGTGGCAGTAGTTTGTTTTTGTTTAGGGAGCTGACTGGAAATTTTCTATTTTTCCCTTTCTTTTGAGTTCTGCCCGGGAGCAGGAAAATTGTTACCTCTAAACACTGCATGACTTATAACATGAAAAAGGACAAATAGAGAGAATATTGATGGTTTTATATGTTGGGAAACATTGATTCCAAACTAATTATTACGATGGAGCACTGAAGAAGAATAATAAATATTACTTTTTACCGGCCAAATGCAACAATCAGCAAAGAAGCTCCACGCACACACACACACACACAAATTAGATAGATATATAGATGGAGAGAGAGAGAGAGGTCATTCCCCTGCCAAATCCCATGACAATAGAAAGAAAGAATGAACTATGACCAAAAAGAACAATGTTTTTAGACACCTGATCAAAATAAATGCTCATACGGTTCCAACTTTCACTTGGTGTGCATACCTTTGTGCAGATTCTTGAAGCTGATCCAATTTCCCCTCAGCTTGCTCTAGTTTTTTAACCAAATCCATATTTCTGGCCTCAGCATCTGCAGCAGCACTTTTAGCTTCTTCTGCAGCCTGCTTTTCTGACAGCAGCAAAGACTGCACAGCATATAGAATAGGGTTACAGTAGTGATTCCATACCCTGACAGTCTGACTCCATCTTTTAAGCATTTAAATAATGAATAATCTAAAGAATGAGAATTATCATTAAGTTCAAGAATGTTAATTATGTAAATCCATTTGGTTTATAGCACAATACAAAATTGTTGCAATAACAAGAAAGCCCTTATTCTGTCGTCATTCGTAATCAGTCATAGCCACTTAAGTAACTGTTGCATAAATATCCATGGAGATGATAGCTTTACCGACATTCTGCCAATTGAGGAAGTATTAGCTGTGTGATGCTAGCCTTACTCTCTTAAACAAAGTTTGAAAAAATATATAAACAAGCCATAGAGAAAAAGATGCTGTAGTGTTGATATTTCATATACAAGCAATTCTTCTTGTCTAGGAAAAATTTTACCTTCAAACTTTCAACTTCAGCTGTTAATGCATCAATCTTTGCTGTATCTTGGACCATGACTGGGGTTTCTTTAATGACTGGTGGAGCTTCTTCAATTGCTTTACGTGCCGCTTCTCGTTCTTTTATCACTCTAGCATTGGCTTCTTCCAATTGTATTTGCATTGACTGCAATGCATCCTGTAACTTTGCAATATCTTGTGCTTTTGTTTCCTCCAGCTCAGTCTAAATTCGAGTAACAAATGAAAGAAGAGTCTGTCAGTCAAGTTAAGAAATCACGAGTGATAGATCTCTGAAATTTTTGGCAAAAAGGTTACCCTCAATCGTTTCTCAAACTGCAAGCGCCATGTAAGCTCTTCTACTTTCTTTTCTAGCTTGTCCTTGGCTTCTTTTAGGGCCCCTGTTTCCCTTGCAGCCTGAGCCAATACATAAGCACGGTTACATATGGTGCAATAAGACACCTGCTTTCCAGAATGAAAAGGCATAACAAGCATAGTTAAGAACCATTTTCAGATTTCGAAGCTCTCTCCTAGCAACACGTCGCCTCCAACCACATTGGGTAACAATTGCAGCCTTTTGAAGGCTTCTATAATAAGAATATTCTCTGTGACAACGCATTTGGGCCTGAAAACAAGCAATAAAATTATCAACTCTGTCAACTCTTACACGCTCCAGGTTCATAAATCTTAATTGAACTTCTGCAGTACGAACTAATACAAGGACCTGAATTTTGATAGAAGCCTTAGTCTGTTTCCTGAATCTGAATTCATTGCGAGCAGTCATTGCCCTCATGCCAGTCTGCACTATGATGGCAGAATTTTGCAACGTTGAGTAGGATACCCTGGCAATGTAGCATCTGAAGTTCTTCTGAATCTTGATTGCAGCAGCTTCTTGTCGCAATTGCTCATAAAGATTGAGAGCCGATATAGCTAAGAAAGGCAAAAATGAAATTAGAGTTTTAACCTGGAAGTTTATTTTACTGATAGCCAAATAGTTCATTTATCAAAATGTTTTACTGATTAGACAAGGATACCAAGATATCAGAGAATCTTAAAGTTTGAGTCAAGCAGCAGATATGCAAATGCCTATGGTCAATTGGTGCAATGTGCAGATAGCATTGGACTGGTAGAGTTACACCCCAAAAAAAATATTTCCAATTCTAGATAGTGTATTTTGAAATCATATAATAATTTTGTTGAATATACCTACCTCATTCGAAGACTTTAGTTTCTAGGGAAATGGTAAACCATTTGAGTGTAATAAATATAAATCTAGGCACCCCCAATCATGAGCATAACACTACGATGAACCTGGCATGTTAAAAATTTTGCAAGGTTGATGTTGATATGGATTTCAAGGCACCGTGTTTTGCCCGGGTTTGATCCCATATCACGTAATCAACTCATTTAAAAAAGCTTAAACTTTAGTAACTATAGAAGTCCAATTACTAGCTAACAACATATGCACATTCTTTCCAAGAAGAGTTACCTCGCCAACATGATTGCAACTGAATAGCAGCTCGGCGCAAAACAACGAAATCTTTCCGTGCAATATAAGTACGGATTTGCCTTTGAATTGTTCTGGCTGCATTTCCAAGAACCTCAGCTCTCCTAGCATCTAGCTCAGCCATCTGCCCAGCTCGTAGAAAGACCTTTGTCTTACCTAACTGCGAACCAAAGCACAAAGAGATGATATCATGAACAACAAATCTTACCCTGCAAACTGTAAGACTGGCCTATCAACATGCATAGCACATTTTATATTTCTTAACCCTGAACTCTGAAGTAGAAGTTATTGGTATCCTTGAACTACATCCACACTTATATGTCTGTAGTTCAAGCCTGACAATACCATACAGCAATGTCTAGTCCAAAACAGTTGGTAAAATAATGCAGTAACATTTAAATATACACCATATGTAATATACCAACCTGGTAGCCCTTTAGTCCCATCTTATCCAAAATCACCAGGCACGCAGCCTTGTCATCGATGCTACAAGAAAAAAATAATAGGCTTATTTGCAAGCAACACAGAGTATGTAAAATGAAACGTGAAGACAGGTAAACATAAGCCAGGCAGATAATGTGCGAAGTTCAAAAAAGAATTGATTTCGAGCACCAGAAGAACTTACTTCCCGTCCAAAACTTCAGGAGCAAGAACACCAAATCGGAGAAGGAATTCATCAAATGTACGTCTGGTGGGGTATCCAGCACAGCTGATTCTAATAGCTTCAAGAACACCCTATGTCATATAGAGAATTTTAGCACATATTCAAAAATTAAAATATAACAAATTGCACACGCTTCATCGTGAAACCTAAAAACACGATATTGAGATTTACAAGAAGATTTTCACAAGATACTTACACCACATCGCAGTTGCTGAATTATGTTAAGATTCTCAAAAATGGCTGGCTTGAGAACATTGTTTGGTTTCACACATCTGATGTAATGGGGTTCTGTTGAATTCAACGTCTCCATTAAAGATTGTAGTTGCAGCTGCGAGCATAAAATATAGTTCATAAGCACCATGCACTTAATGTTGCCGAAATAAGTTGAAACTGCAACCAATGATTCAACATATGCTAAGGAACATTCGATACAAATGAGCTATTTTTCAGTTTTTCATAAAGTGAAACCAGACAATTAGAAATTTAGCAGATGCTCATTATGTTGCCTGAACACATGTCAAGGAAAATCCTGAATCAAATATATCAACACTCTTTATTGACATGGAGTGACTATTCACTGTGCATAACCAAACTTTCACATCAGGATGCTGTCTCAGGGGGAAAAAAAAAAAACCAAAGTTTCACCATAAATCTAATTTAGCAAATTCCTTGTTTACGATAGTCAGTATATTCAATCTTGATACCATTTCTAATAATAGTATTACAGATGTTCAAATCAAAATGGGACTAGCAGTTTTAGTGCTGGTACAAGTACCAGTTCGATACTTGGAGGACCTTTCATTTCATATGAAAAGCACAGATAAAGACAGAAAATTAAGGTTCACGGAACAGTGAGGGTAGAACCTTAAAACGTGACCCTATCGAGGAAAACTTGGAGGACTTTGATGATTCTTCAGGAAGAGCGGGAAATAAACCAGCTACAAAAGAGCACTTTGAAGCTGTTAATAAGTCTTGATGTTCGGCCACCACATAATCTTTGTTCTTATCCAGGAACAGATCTGCCAAATATGTGACCTATAAATACCGAAGATGGTTAACAATTTCCTTAGGAAACAGTGGTCTTCTTATCCAAACGTTTTTTCTCTATATGCATCTTTACCTCCCCTGCATAGTGAGCTATGGTAAAATTGGTTCGTGAGAGTTTCGGCTTGATGAAGCGCTTATGTTTGGCAAATGTCTGATATAACTTCTGAGCAAATGTTTCATGAGTAGATTTAGGAAACATACTGCCACAAAGAACAGTATCAACAATAAAAACACACTTAGAGGAAAACTAACAAGAACAAGAAACAATTTGAATGTATTTGACATGATCATTGATCATAAGAAAATAAGAAGACAAGACGAAGGATTATAAAAACGTAGCAGCTTAGAGATGGAGGATGTGCATGAAAAAATGTGAATGTTTACAGGAAATAGTGGAACAACTGAGGATAAAACAACATATCAGACGACATACCAAGCTTCATCGAGCAGTGCAATTATTCCTCCTGGTTTCTGCCAAAAAATCAATAAAATATTACTTGCGAGCACTATGATAGATGAAACAGTCTAATAATCCAAAAATATTGCAAATTCAGCATGCATGCGAAACTTGACCAATGATATACTTAATGGAAATATCTACATGAAGCAACGGAAAATGTAATAAACAAATATAATGCCCTTAGTCTCTCTAACCTTCTCAATTAAATCAAGAACATCTTGGTTATCAACAAACTCAATGTAGCTCCAGTTTATCTGTTCTTTCTCATAATCTTCTTGTTCCATCTTGAATACATGCTGAAAATTTTAATGTGACCTCCAGTGAGAAGATCAAGTTATTGTATTATAAATTAGAGTAAGCCTTCATACAATAATGTAAATGGACCTGGTTGAAATGCTGCTGCAATTTTTCATTGGTGAAATTGATACAGAACTGCTCAAAGCTGTTTTACATGTAAAGAATATCAGGAGAAGCACCAATGCCTTAACTTGAACTGAAAATGAGAACACAAACGGGAGATTACCTGTTGTGCTTAAAACTTTCAAACCCGTATATGTCAAGTACTCCTATTATTGCTTTTGAGTTGGGGTCTTGCCCAATGGAGTTATTTATCTTTTCCACAATCCTGTTAGCAATAAAAAACAACAGTTCAATATTAAATTGCACACACTCATGACCAAAACATTGCTGTAGAGCCACAAGTTAGATTACTAGGAACTGTTCATACCAATCGAACAAACGAGAATATATTGTCTTTGCCAAAGCATCCCTGCTTCCCAATGCAGCTTCTGGATCAAGAGTTCTTGTGATAACTTCCTCAGGTGTCACCATCACTCGCTTAATCAGTGCATCTTCTAAGCTAATCGGATCACACCTATTGAATCAAATTCATCAAATAAAATTAATTGTAAATCAGATAGAAACCTTTATTCAAAATCGATGGAAGATATTATTCCTACTTGAGTAATTCGGCAGTTGTATTGAGATGAAGCCTTGACTTCTCATCCTTAATCACAGAAGAATCAATTTCCTTTCCTTTGGAAAATTCAATATTACCAAGATGAAGGATTGATGCAACAACCCGGAATATAGCATCCTGAAACAAAATGAATCAATCAACAAGCCGTTAAAATCCCACTAAGTGTGAATCAATCAATCAATCGACAAGTCGTTAAAAAAATGAATCAATCAATCAATCCTGAAAAAATGAATGATTTTGGCAAATTTATGTAGTAAAAATAAATGTTGAATGCTTGACTAATTAAGTCATTTTTAGGTTAACCTGCTCTTCCTCACTGATCCCAACTATATCCATAGCTCTTCTGGTTGCAAGGTATTCCTCAGTATCACTTACTCCCTCGAGTTTATAACACTTAGACTGGTTAAGGTAATGATATGATTCTGGGTTTCCCAGCTTATACTTCTCTCTTTCCTGCAGAATAATAAAGACATAAAATGATGTCAAATATTAAAGCACATCCAGCGATATGTGGATTAAAGCTTTTATATAGTTAGGAACTAAAATACAAGGAAAACTCCAAACAGATACCTCAGGTGGTGCGGCACAGAGAAGATAGAAGCAATGATAGTTTCTTTCAGGATCAGAGATTTGACAAACACGAGATCTCTCCAACAAGTAAGTTCTAACAGCTGCTCCAGATATTCTACCACTTTTGTCAAATTGGATTTCAACGAATTTACCAAAACGACTGCAAAACACAACACCATGTATATAATTTCGGTATGTTATAGCTAACATTTCATAGGATATCCATTTATTAAAATGATCATCCAAGTATCACTAGACAAATAAATTCTTTCTGATGTTAATGAAAAACTATGACATTCACTTGCCTGGAATTGTTGTTCCTGACAGTTTTGGCATTTCCAAATGCTTCAAGCACTGGGTTTGACTGTAATTATTATTAACAAGAAAAACCAAATGAGAGAACAGTTGTTTCATGATTAAAATTTGTTTCAGATTCATTTATTTTCAATTTTCTTTTGGCAGTTTGGCAGAACAGTGGTCATCATCCAACTAAAATGTCAATCTTACTTCTAAAACTTGTTGTTCAACTGTCCGTCCTTCGACTCCAGAACGACCACCCAAGTGTGCAAGATATCTCATCAGCATTTTCGTCGTTTCAGTTTTACCAGCACCACTTTCACCGCTAACTAAAATGGAGTTGCTCTTTCCTTCGTTGATCATTGCCCTGATGACAAAACGTAACAGGTTAAAAAGGAAGTGATGGCCCATCTCAGCCCAACCAACTTACCCCTCAAACACACAAATCATGAATAAGTTTATTTTGCATGTTCCAAGAAATACCTGTAAGCAACATCCGCAATCGCAAAAACATGAGGACTAAGCTCGCCAAGGGATGCCCCTTTGTATTGCTCCATCATGTGAGTATCATATAGATGCGGTAGTCTTTGGAAAGGATTTATTGCGATCAGAATATTCCCAGTATATGTCTGAGAAAGAAGTATTTTACATTGACAATCATAAGATAGATATGTTATTCACGGAAGGAGCAACTAAGAAAGTTAACAGGACAGCCAACCTTTGCAGCACTTTAAGTAAGAGCATGCAGCTACTAATAATAATCATAATAACACAAATAACTTACATATATTTCATTAAGTTCATATCTAGTAGCCAGGTTTTGCAGAACTCCAGGTTCATGCAAATATGAAAGCTTAGTCATATCATCTACACCTCCAGGTGGTGCTTCAGTGTCCTTTGGAAACACTTTTGCAATGTTTGCAACGACCTGCATTCTAGAGTACATTAGATTTCCCATCTCAACCACCAAAAAATTCCAAGCAATAGCAGCATGAGTTAGAAAAGTACCACAATGTAATATGAGAGAAATTTTATGAATCCAAATATAGGGTGTTTGCTTAGAAACGACAAAACGTACTTGGAGACATCATCATTCGTCAAGATTAAACAATAATATGCGTAAGAAAAAAAGAATATTGGAAAAACAGTAATTTGAGCAGTTTAACCTTTCAAAAACTGCATAAGTCAGAATATTAGGTTATTCTTATGCATCATATACGTTGAAAAAAATTAATTTCATCTCTAGCAACCACCTTTCTCCCATTTGTGGTTTGGATGTGAACATCTTGGCCATCTATCCGGTTTACTTGTCCATCAACCCAAGCCAAGACTGGATCCTCAACCCATACATGAGAACCAACAATGATGTTAACTGGTGATGCCTGCACGATGAGGAAAAAAAAAATCGTTGGACATCTTTTTGCAAAATAATAGCTCAGTCATGTGGTTAGTGGTTC
Source organism: Striga asiatica (assembly GCA_008636005.1). Classification (NCBI taxonomy): domain Eukaryota; kingdom Viridiplantae; phylum Streptophyta; class Magnoliopsida; order Lamiales; family Orobanchaceae; genus Striga; species Striga asiatica. The sequence goes on along the minus strand of BKCP01005294.1, from coordinate 791,296 downwards.
CCCATGCTCACAGTCAACCAACTGTCTTCACTGAGAATATTAATACCTTGTTTGAATTTAGTTCTTTC
>BKCP01005294.1:746885-786428 GCA_008636005.1 Striga asiatica | reverse complement strand
CCGCGCACGCGTACCATTACCTTATGGTCAGCAGGGGTATGCTGATGATGAGTCGTACGGCGAGAGGGAGTCGGGTCCAGAGGACTATGACTCGGACGACTCTTCAGATGATCAGGACCACGCACAGCCTACGGTTCCTAACCACCCTCGTCCTCCTGTACAGCCAGTTCGTCCGGTACAGCCGGTTCTACAGCATGTTCGTCCGGTACATGTTGTTCGCCCCACACAGCCTGCTCTTCAACGACAGGCTGGGGGGCGTTTTGGCCCATCTGCATCCTCATCAGGTAAATAATTTACTTATTTATTGTTGTTTAACATAAATTATTTTCACTTAATCATAACAAATTATCGGTACTGTTAGAAAAGTATTATCGGTCTGCTCCTCAACTACAGTATAATTATTTTGTAATTTAGGGTAAGTTGAATAAATTGTAATTAATTATAAATTCAAAAAATAATATTAATAATTATAAATTATATATGCTTATAATAATAACGTAAAACGTAAAATGTAAAAGGTAACGTAACTAATGAAATATGTTTTATTAAATATATTTTATTTAATGCATCTGCCAGCAAGTCAATATATACAGATATGTTGTATTTTAATGCAGGTACTAGCAAACGAGCTAGGACCGATGATGATGCACCCTGGATCGTTAGAGGCCCAGTGCCCGGTGGGCCCATTGATGGGAGTGTCATCCCTAACTTTCTTGGGCACGTCGCCTCCTGCATGTGGAGTGGGAATTTGAGGGGGCCGCTGAAATGCCACAACAGACTGCGAGCGATCGAGAATCTGAAGGCTTGGCGTGAAGAGATGTCTTCCGATGCGGGAGCGCTTCTCGACCAGACCGGGCTGTCACATTTGGTCGACTCCATGCACACCCACTTGGACACCCCACTCCTTTCTGCTTTTGTGGAGCGATGGCAGCCGGATACTAACTCGTTTCACATGCCTTTTAGTGAGATAAGCATCATGCTGCACGACGTCTGGGACATTTTGGGCGTTCCAGTGGAGGGAGTCGTGGTCGCTGAGGACCCGGATTCGGACGCCTGCCATGGGCTCTGCATGTCGATACTTTCGGTCACCAAGGGCGAACTCATGAGTTCGTTCTGGCAGCGTGGTTCGGTGTCCGAAGCCGCCATTTCGGGGGCATTCAAGGGGAAACGCTGGCCGGCTAGGGATGAGGCGGGTATCTGGATGTGGGTGATGCTGGCTACTACTTTGTTCGTCGACAAGAGTGGTAGTAGAGTGACCCCCAAGCTCCTGCACGAGGTGCTCGACGGCTTGGATTTGATTGGGGGTTACTCATGAGGATCGGCTACGCTGACATACATGTACAGACAGCTAGGTATTGCCAGCCGAGGAGACTCTGCCCAGATGTCGGGCTGCTTGACTCTTCTGCAGTCTTGGATATATGAGTATTTCCCCGATTTTCGACTCCGGGGGTGTCTACCCATCGGTCCTGACTGTCTCGCACGATCACGCTCGTGGAGCGTAGGAAATGCGCCACGGTCAGACGATCGGCTCACAGCCATCCGTCGGCGCCTCGACAGACTCACTGCCTCCGATGTACGTGAAGTTATTTTATCTAAATTTAGTTACCCGTTATTTAAAATAATATAATTATTTTTATAAATGCTCTTATGCAATTGTGAACAGGTGCAATGGTTGCCATACGGCAGCTCCAGCCCAATGAGATAGAGCCGAGGACTCTTTATAGCGGATTGATTCGATACCGCGATGTCGTCGAGCCGTACTTGCCTGCGCGGTGTCTGCGTCAGCTAGGGTATGTCCAGACTGTCCCTCCCCCTATATACCCGCCAATCAGTGCAGTACGTGCTTGGGAGTCTAGGAACTACAAGGTTGAGCATTCTGAGGCTGGTGCAGTAGGTGCCTGGACCCAGTTCCTGATGTCTGGGACGGTCAACACCGGTATGTTGACCCACACCACACAGGATCGCGGGGAGGCGACTGAGGATTACCAGCAGTGGTACAGTCGGGTTTCCCATCCGACTCTCATGGGCGAGGAGCTGCCGGACAAGAACGAGGTCCCAACGCGTGTCAATACCGCCTATGTAAGTTGGTTACTAAATTTTAATTAATGTTAATTCATTACAATAATTTTTTTTTAATAAATTTTAGTCTTATGTTTTTATTCTTCCATTTTTTTAGTGGGTGGACCGTCTTTTGGGCATTACATCAATTTGGCAGCAGGGATGCGAATGTCCGGTGGCGGCGGAAGTCGAAGAACAGGTGGCTAAGTTTAAGTTGGATTACGACAATGCCCAATAATGATGTAATGAATGTTTTTTTTTAATTATTATTGTAAAACATTAAGTTGAATGATTTTTTTATTTTTTTTGCTAAGTTGAATGATTTTTTTTTTTTATTTTTTTTGCTAAGTTGAATGTTTTTTTTTTTTTAGCTAAACTTAAGTTGAACTGATTCATTTATTTATTTTTATTTGCTAAACTTAACTTGAATGAGAAGCGTCATACCATAACTGAATAATATCGTTCTTTTATTCAAGAAGGATTTGTTTGAACAGTATACCACAATCGCAACCTAGACTCGTATTGATCCTCCCAACCCACAACCGATTGATCTCGGAATTGGAACCACATGAAATGAATAGGCGGTAATGGACAATCATCAGTCAAATCTAAATGAATGTAGTGTGCTACGGTACCAAGATGGCAAATGGCAATCTCACGACATGGTCCTCTAGCCGATGATCGTGCAGTGAGAGGCAACACTGTGGTGCTGAATAAGTCGTGCTGCCCACCTTGTGGACCAGAGCTCAAATGAACGACAACCACATTAAATAGGGTCGCAACGGCATAGAGGTCATGTGGAACTTCGAACCAGTGAGCCCGTCCACAAGGGCCGTTGCCCCACCTTACGCGACGGAGTCCGGCCTCGATATCTCTAAAATAGATGTACTCGTACAATTCAGGGTGGCTGTCGACCTCCTTCGCAATGTTTTCTCTTGCATCTGCCCAGCACTTCTGATGACCATACATGTGACTCGCGATGACCCGAAATCCGCAGTTACCATCCGCATCCACATTCAGGTAACTCACTATGTAGTCCAACATATGCCAGGGGATACTTTGCCACATTGAAAATCCAAATATATTTGTCAGTCTAAACTCTGCAATAAATATCATAATAATTTCACGTCACAATTTATATAATCATATAAATACTTAAATTAATGCTCAGCCATATTTAAAAAAAAAAAATGTATGACCTTCATCTCCTTGTGACTGTTGAGAAGACGAACTTGTCTGTCCACGCGAAGAATTGGTCGTACGGCTCGATTTTCGACCTCGCGATCTATTGTTGTACTCAAAAGCAGATGGTTTACGCTTAGTTGAATTAGTTTTCTTGGGACGACCTCGCGGGTTATCCTTAACCTCAGGTTCCGCATAATCCTGTTGGTCTGGGTAAAGATGACTGTACATGAACTGATTCACGTATCGCATCGTCGCGGGATCGCGGGTTTCAACCTCAGTCACAAGCGTCTGAAAGAACGCCGCATCTGACCATGCAGCGTTGCTCGCCTGGCTCGGATGACCAGTCCCTACAAGTATACGATAAAAAAGTCAATGAATGAAAACAAATAATGTATTTCAATAGAAAATTATAAATAAAACATTAATCTTAAATTACCTGGCTCTAATATCTCGAGCGTTCTCCAGAACTGATGAATCATTCCGAGATCAATCGGAACGTCGAAATCAACTGCGTTACGGAGGAGACAGGCACAAGGAAGTCTATGAGTGAGCTGCAATACACAACCGCAACTAGTGTAAGCATCGGTGTCCAACTTGTGCATCCTCGTAAGCTCAGCGTCCAATAAACTCAGACAGTAATGCGAGACCCTCAGTATCACGCTCGCGAAACGGATTCCCTTATACCGTGTATTCTTCTTAGATCTCGAGGCCTCAAGCGCCGTCCTGATAATACGTTACATAACGTTAGATTATAATTAATTAATGCAGTAATATAATAACGCATTTAAAAATTGCAGTACGTACTTGATTTCAGTCACTTGATTATCGATATGCTTATTAATCTTCTGCCAAACCGTATCGAGCGCGCCGGTGGACGTCTGAAGCCACTCCTTCAATGCAGAGTGGGCACTCTCCACCCTACAGGAAGTTGTGTTTCCAAAATGTGTCACTCGGTTGGTCCAAGCCTTCACAAACTTCTCGCGGTGCACTAACCATGTGCCCTCCACATACCGTATCACCTCTGGAGAGTTCGAATATTTTGCGTGAAGCTCGGCAACGGCATCAGTGTAGGCATCGAACGTACTGGCCTCTGCAATCGCCTTCCACGTACTGTGCGTGAAAATCTCCGAGAATTTTTTATTCTTCCCAAATAGTTGATAATACATGACGTAGTCGTGCGTGGCATTATCCGATCAATCGATAATCCTGTGTAGTATTACTGAAGTAGTAAAATATAATATTAGATACTAATTTTAGTATCAAATATAATAAAAGAAAATAAATAAATAGCTATATTTACTCAGTTTTGACTTCTCAATAAAATAAAAATAAAGCTACCAATTTAGAATTTATTTTTTAATGCAATGATTAATTTTTCTATTATTTTATATGTTTTTTTTTTAAATTGATCGTGTTTTATTCATTGTTTGCCCAATATTTTAAGGTGTAATACCAATACAATTTAGTATAATCATTTTTCTAATTTTTTCTTTGTATTATATCAGCCTAATGCATAATAATAAATATTATCTTCACATTGAGTACAATATCAACTGTACTTGATAAAACGTTATAAGGAAATATAGTACAAATAAAAAAAAAAGTTATATTATCTTAAAAATATTAAGAAAGGTCACTTATAATAATTAATAAGTAAATTAAATAAAAAATATATGCCAAGTAATAAAATAAATATAAAATTATTTATGGTAATTATGTGCCAATATGAAGGGTGATATTACATCAAATAAAGCATACCAGACATGAAAATTTGTTGTTTGATTAAGCCACTTAAATTATAGGGAAATTTTCATCTATCCTACCATATTCTGAAAATATTGCAAAAATACAATCCATAAACAAATAATTACATCTCTACCTAATAGATAATATATAACTACAATAATGTCTAAAATCAGTTACCATATCCATTCAACCTCCATCCCCTTTTTATGGGCTTTGATTAAGAGAGAGAAGTGAAAAACATGCATATAATAAATAACTAACTTCTTTAATTCCTTAATTCTCGCAGCTAATTCACGTAGCTGTTCAGGTGGGGTATATGTTGCATTTATGTTAGTATATATTTAGTATATGTTGCAATGAAAAACATGTCTTTCATAAAAAATTATGTCTTTTTTTTTTTTTTTTTTTTTTTTTTTTTACTTTTATACATAAAAGTATATATATAGTTTATAAACATATTATAACAGGTTACTTATATTCCCTATACAAAATAATCTTCTAATATACTGAACATATACTCCCTATACACACAACATATACTCAACAGTTTACAAAAATCTTCTAATATGCTGAACATATACTCTCTATACACTCCACATATACTGTGTGTCTATACACACAACATATATTACCGTGAACATATACTCTACATATACTACAATATGTGAAATTTTCAATCATGATGTGTACACAATGTAACACCTCACCATTACTAAAAGAAACTAACATTTATCATTATATCAACTAATATTCATTCATACTCTCAAATATTAAAATTATTTCTTAGTGTTTTAGGCACAAATTTCCTATGAAAGGATATCAATTACGGCCATAAATTACCACATTCAGAATCCATAAATTACAACATTCAGAGCATAAATCTAAAATGAAGTAATGAGTTGTACCAAAAAGAAAAAAGAAATAATGAGGCCACCGTCAATTAAACCAAAAATCCACTAAAAGTAAATGAAAAGCGAAAACAAAACGGCAGTATTGAGATAACGGACCAGACAGTTAAGAAATCATAATGTGCGGGATATAGCTTGCCACTTTCTGGCGGCAGAGAAGATAAAGAGGTGGAGGACGAGTGGTTTTTGGGGGTGGTCGCTAATTTTTTGTATTTAATATGAGAAGGTGGGGTGCGGTTTTTGGTAAGGATATAATGACACTTAATTTACTCATAAATTCCTTAACGGGATATGTTGGTATATGTGCAAATATGTTAAAGTAATTTTGTATCTTTACAAATAAATACTAATTGAGTGTAAATATGTAATATAAAATATATATGATAGTATGAGGTGTAAATTCCTCTAAATTATATATATTGGTGATGGATTAAAAGTGTAAATTTACTCATTGTGAGAATGTTTTGTTTTATGATTAAAGAAACTAGTATTCGTGCACAGATGCAAGTAAAATATTATATTTAAAATTATAAGCATATAATGAGTATATATATCACCTTTTATAATTATGATCATTAGTGACAATGAGCAATATAACTATAAATTATTTTACTTATATATAAAAACTACATACATTGCATAAAATGTAATGAATTAATATGTTCTTATTTTTACAAATTTAAGGAGTTATAACCAAATAGTTAGTTAAAAATTATTAGAAGTATTATTATCATAGCAACTATTTAAGTAATTTTAAGAGATTGATTATGCCATTAAAATCAATAAGGTACATTAAAAAAATCGCCTAATGTGATAAAAGTAAAGAGATAGTATTAATTTTAAAATGTATAGCATGGAGAAAATGTTTTGCTATGACGTTTTTTATAAGTGTGTGCTTACATATAACTTTTAATATATATTTATAATAAGCTAATATATTAGTAATTATAATATAATAAAATAATTAAAAAATATTGTCACAATTAGGTAATGCAAAAAGTAACGGTTATTTTTCATAGTTAGATGAAAATAAAATGAGTGGAAAATTTTTAGGAATAACATTAACTGAATAGCCAGTAATTCTATATATATATAGGGTCACGCTCCGGTGAGAATGACTCTTAATGCGAGAAATAAGAATAAATCATAGCCATTCGATCGGATGATCTAATGGCTAAAAAAAATCATAAATTTTTAGCACATTAAGGCACTGTGGTAATTTTATTGCCAACCAGCCCATGGTCCCACTTCACCCCAATCAATTCCCAACCACCAACTCACCCACCCACCCATTCTGTTTCCCTGCACATACACACGGGTCCCAACACTCTCTCACATCCCAACACACATACTGCACACGCATCAACACACACATACACACACAGACACGCACGGATACACACTCACGCACAGTAGCTTCAATCCTTGCCGGTCACCGACCGACGCCGTCAACCTTCCCGACGTCGCCTTCTTCATCGCACGTCCGACGACCTCTGCCCGTCAGCCTCTGCGTCCGGTCTCCCTAACTCCTCCGGCCGCCTCACTGGTTCTAGCTCCACCCCCGATCTCCGCCGCCCGACGCCGTGCCGTCATCACACGTCCGATCCCCGATGCCCCGTCAACCTCCGCCTCCTGTCTTTCTGAATTCTCCCGCCGCCGCACTGGTTCGACTACATCCCCAATCTCCGCCGCGGATCTCGACAAACTTCATGTCACCGGCCACGGCAACAGAGGGACAATCTTCAAGGTCCGACGTCGCCGCAACTCCTCCGCCCTAAAGTCGTCCAAGCCGTCGGACCTCCGCCGCCTAAAATCACCCAGCGTCGCCGGGAAAAGAGGCACGTACTCCTCGGCATTAGAGGAGAATCTGAGCACCATATGATTGGACGGAGAGGCGGCTGATGGCAATGGCCTGAACCGACTGGCTGAGCCGCTAGACAGGGGGGGAAGGAGGGGTGAAGGGCTGGTTGTCGAGAATTGGATTTGTATGAGGGACCTGATTGAAATTTATTTGATTTTAGATATATTACAATTGAGTCTTTGGGTCAAATGTATAATTTATAAAACATATTATTATTATTATACCTTTTTTTCCTACATATATACTAACATAAATAATTAAAAAAAAAAGTGAATAAAAATGATATGAAATATATAATTAATATAAAAATAATAAAAATATATATAACAAAATAATATTATTTTTTTTATATATTTATGTCGGTTTAACAGATATAGTGCAATTTGATAATCAATAATGTGCAACCTGCCTAACACTAATGTGCACTATAAGTATAATTATTTTTTAATGACTCGTCTCAAACTAAACCAACACTGAAATAATTAGTTTTATTGATATGTTAATTTAATTAAGATAATTAACATTTATTTAAAAAATAAAATAAAATAAAGTGGTCACCATACTGAACTACCGATATTATGTAGGTGGTATTTTGGCGATAATTATTGTCATGATAAAGTGTAATGCGATGTTCTATAAAGTGCAATGCATTGTTTCATAAAGTGCAACGTGACGATATATAAAGTAAAACTACTGTAAGTTTGGTACGTATGTTAACATGCTTATGTTTTTTTTTTTTTTTTTTTTTTTTTTTTTTTGTTGAACATATGAGTGATGTATGAGAAAATATTATGTTGATCCGTTTTTTAGATTTATGTTGTCTTGTATTTTGGCGGTAATTATTGATGCTAATTGTGGAGTGTGTTGATAAAGTGCAGCTTGTTATTATATAAAGTGCAATGTGTTGTTTTATAATGTGCAACGTATTGTTTTATAAAGTGCAAAATTTTTTTTATAAAGTGAAATAATTTGTAAGATCATATATAAATTATGTGTAATCGAAAACTATTTTTTAATAAATATAATTGTACAAATAATTAATTTAAATATTTTATTAGTTATAATTATTATTATTATAATTATTATTATTTTACATATCGGTTATTTCGGTATAATGTATTTTTTTTAATTCAAGTAATTGATATAAAAAGTTAACTATATTAAAAATATTAAGTTTTTATACCACGATTGCACAATTGTGTTAGATGAATTGCACATTAATAGCTACCAAATTGCACTATATTGGGCAAACCCGGCAAACTAAGTGTTTGGGTCCGATATACTATACTTTGGTTCGATTATATGTTTTACTTTTAAAATTTTAGATATTTCGGTTCAATGTCAGCTTTATTCTTCAAAATAACCGAACTGGTCGAACATTATAAAAATATATTCTTTTGTTATTTATTCGTTTTATATCTTTACAACCAAAAGTAGTATCAAATATTAAATAAAGCATTAAATTATTAAATATATTTTTATAATATAAATTCTAAATTATTTCGCTCGTTTATGTTGGTTCAATTAACCGATCAATTAAACTGACTATTTCGTTCTATTTTCGTTTGATTTTGGGCAAATCATAAATAATTCAAGCACTTAGTGTGCACAATAGTGTTATACAAATTGCACATTAATGACTTCCAAATTGCACCATAGTTTTCGCAACCGATTGAACTAAAATTTTCGGTTCAAATTTTAAATTTCGATTCGAGATATTTTTTTTTAATATCTATTATTTCAGTTTGATGACGATTTTATTTTTTAAACGGCTAAATTATTTTAAATATAAATAAAAATATTAATATCTTAGTTATAGTTTAATTAGTTATAAATTTGGCTCATGACATAGTGTATTAAATTTTTTGAAATTACACTTAGGTGCCTGTGATTTATAAAATATTCAAATCAACCCCCAAAGTTAATCTAATTTACAAAAAATTAACCCCACAAATCAACATCAACACCACTCAATTCGTAACCTTCAGAATTCAACAATCTCAATTCGAAACATTCATAAACGAGAATCACTGCCACCACGACGATTTCCGGCAACAATATCTACAGCATTTCATACGGACGGCGGCGGAGGAGGAAGACGTGAGGCTGAGGCAGGCGGTGACGGGCTCGATTTGAGTCTAGACGACGAGCAGAAAGCAGCTCTCCAATGGAGTGTGTCGATTGTCGATACTATCCTCCGTTGAAGAGCGTTGACTGCCGAGAACAACTCCGTCGGCAGCGGGCGGGCAGCGTCTTCGCCGGCGTCAAGAAGGATGTGGTAGGCGGGAGATGATGCAAGCACCGCCGACGGGGGAGGTGGATACGATATGTTCGGCCGAGGGAAGACGGAGTACTGGTGGCGGCGGATGAATTCCGGTGGCTGAGGACTGGTGGCGGCCGGAATTTGTGTGTGTGTGTGTGTGCGTGAGGTTAGTGTGTGTGAGTGTGTGAGAAACAGACGGAGGTGACTGCACGGCGGTGCTCTGGTTGCCGGAAGGTGGGCTCGAAAGTGATGGCTGTCGGCGGAAGGCGGCGGCGATGTGGTGGTTAGCCTGTTGGAAATCTGTATGTGTGTGTGTAGTGTGTGTAGTGTGTGTTCAATGCGTGAAGATGAGAAAGAGAAGAGGTTGAGGAGAGAGAAAAGTGTGTTGATTTAATGAGTGGGTCCCATTTTATATGTTTATTTACCACCTTATCCTTAATCATTGGTCAAATACACATATTTGACCACACAATAGTCAATAATTACTAAATTGCCATTAATGATTGACCATAATTTGACTTCATCATAACCATTGATATGCTTGATCTCATGGTCCAAACTTATTCTCATTTCTCGCATTAAGAGTCATTCTCATATGATCCCTTGCCTATATATATATATATATATATATATATATATACATATATATATATATGTATATATATATNGTAAGGGCAACTTTAATAGAGAGGTTTTGTGAGGTTTAAAATTTTAAAGCTCACAGGTTTTCCATTAAATTGAACTAGTACGTAGCCCGTGCGATGTACGGACAGAAATATTAAATGAGTCATTTCCACAGAGCTTGTTCATTAGCTCGTGCGATTCACGTAAGATATTATAATGAGTGGACCATAGGGTTTGTCCGTTCAAACCTAAAAAATAATAGAGTTTGATCATCTATCTTTTACATCTTTTTATCAACGTCATTTTTTTGTTGGAACATTAAACCTGAGTCTGGTAGCGCTAGCCCGTAAATTAATTAATATATTATCTCGCTCACATGTTTATAATAATATAAATTTGATTTCATTATATATATTTATTTTTTGATATAAGAAAAATAACAATTTTACGTAATCTTGTTCCTCGTATAATACTTATATTATTTTATTATAAAATTTGTTGTAATATAATGTCATTATTATTATTGTCTATACAAGTTATAGATGTAGTCTTCTTCTTCTTTTTGTTCTATGTAATTAAAATATTTAATGTATGTTCATATTATTTATTAATGTAATTAATTTAAATTATGTAAATAAATTTAAAGTAAAACATTTTGTACAAACATTTTACAAAATATACACAAATTTTATTTTAGAATTTAATTTTTTTATAATAAATAAACATCTTTGAAATTCTATGCAATTATTAAACATCCTTGATATAATTAGAAATCATAATAGAATTCTATGCAATTATTAATTCTGTCCGATGTTATGGGAAACAAATCATTCGAAAATGTAACAAAATGATAAGAAAATTTAAATTTTAAATTTTAAATGAAACATGTTTTTACTTGAATTCTATGCAATTATTATTTTGTCTGATTTTATGGCAAACAATTCATTCAAGATTTAATGTAACAAAATGATAAGAAATTTTTAATGTTTAAATTTAAATTTGTAATGAGACATATTTTTATTTGAAGTCTATCTGCCCGATTTTATTGCAAAACACATCAATCAAGGATGAATTAATGCAAATCAGTTTTTTAGCAATAAAATAATAATACAATTGAAATACTTGATGGAAATAGAATGCATTAATTACCTTTGACTTTTCTGCCTACTATTTCTAGTAAATAGGATGACTTTTTATAAAAGTATAGATTATTTTATCAAAATATGTTTAACTTAAGCAATAAATATCTTATTTCAATATACAATTTTTTTTCCTAAATTAATAATATTACTATTTAGGTTTTATTTCATAAACATAAGTTAAAAAGCATGAAGCCTAAAAAAAACATCATAAGATTATTTCATAAACATTAGCTAAAGCATAAAGCCTAAAAAAAAAACATGATAAGATGCACGTGAATATGAACAACACAAATCAATTAATATATACACAAACATAGAAAAAAAAAATATTTTGATACCAAATGTCATGCTAGTTAATACAACACATAGTGTCAATATTTGTGATATTAATGAATCATCACAAATTGGATATTCCCCTATATTAATGTGTTTCGATTGAATTATGGTGTTTCGTAATTTGATGTGTCAATTATGGTGTTTCGAAGTTGTTTATTTGGATTAACACCAATACTATGACTTTTAAATATAAAACACTTGAAATTAACGTTAATAACTTTCAGTGTTTTTATATATAATATTTAAATTAATCATCATTTTATTAACTCCAATTTTATATCCATGTGCTTGTATAAAATAATTAAATAATTTTAGTTTTTAATATAAAATTATCTAGTTTATTAATATTAATAAAAAATTGATAAATTATCAGTCAATTAAAAAAAATATCTACAAATTCGTTATACATGAACTTATAAAAAATAGTTAAATCATATATTAATACTAATTACAAATTAATAAAATTATATATCAATTAAAAATTCATCTATAAGTTTATTACATATGAATTGGAAAAATAATATTAATTATATGTCAATTAAAATATTATTCTATAAATCTATTGCATATGAAATAGGAAAATCATTATTTCATTAGAAATTCAAACAATAAGGTGGCATGAGGATTTGTTTCAAACAATATTAAAAAAAAGGACTTTTTAATATTTCAAACAATACGGCTGCATTAACGGGATAAGGCCGCTTTTTGTTGCTGTTAGTGTGTGAAAAGGAGTGTGTGGAAAGGGATAATGGTGTAATTAATGCGTTATTAATGCAGTGTGTGAAAAGGAATTAAAATCTGCCATTTATGGAAAAGAAGTAATGCAGACATGCGTTTGACCATTAATTAACCTACTATTTTTAATAAATGTTAGTAATTCTTATTATATATAAATATAAATTATTATAGATGTTAATAAAATTATTAGAGAAAGAAATATTTTTGAACATATCTGATTTGATCTGATGTAGAATTTTGTATATATAATCAATTAATGCATATATTAAAAAAAATTATGTTCAGCCCGATTTTTTGGCAACCAAATGATAAGGAATAAAAAATTTTAAAATTTAAATTTGAAATGAGACTTGATTTTAGATGCCATCATATTTTGTCTAATAAATAATAAGACAAAATTTTTCCTGATTCAAAATTTTTGTTCAGCCCGATTTTAAGGCAACTAAATAATGAATAAAAAAATTAAATTTTAAATTTGAAATGAGAAACATTTTCTATGCAATCTTTTCCAAAATAAAGTGATAAGGAACTATGCATTTATACAGATTTTCTAGCAATTAGTTAAAATAAAAATTAATAAACGGATGAATGTAGGATTCATTTATGGCAGTCCGATTTTTTGGCAAAGAATTAAAAAGAAAATTGAAAAATTGCTGACTATAGAAAGTTATTAATGTTGTTTGACTTTTCTTCTTACTAAATTTGGCAAATAGTAAATCTTCTTATATATATATAGATATAGATATAGATCTTTTCCAAAACAAAGTGATAAGGAACTATGCATTTATACAGATTTTCTAGCAATTAGTTAAAAAGAAAATTAATAAACGGATAAATGTAGGATTCATTTATGGCAGTCCGATTTTTTGGCAAAGAACTAAAAAGAAAATTGAAAAATTACTGACTATAGAAAGTTATTAATGCTGTTTGACTTTTCTTCTTACTAAATTTAGTAAATAGTAAATCTTTATATATATATATATATATATATAGATAGGTTTGAGGTTTGAGATTCTGAAGTGGTGTGGTGAATGTACACCTCTTGAAAAGCTATTAAATAAATAAAGAAATAAATGAAAGAGGAAAAGGATGGATGCACGTGAAGTTCAACACCAAATATTCCAAATGGAAGTCCATTCCACGCAACATGGGGACGTGAGATAGGGAGGCCCACAACTGACAAATTAATATTAATCTACACTCATTTATTGAGAAAGTAAAAATATGTGGGGCCCATAAAATATGAAATTTGTGAGGTTTATGGTTATTGAGAGTTTGTAAGAATTATGGTATGATTGGTATGAAGGAATGACATGAGAATGGAATGATCATTCCCTTACTTATTCCTTATCCCATAATTGGTATATTTTTTGGGAAGGAATAACAATTCCAATGGGAATGACAAAACCCATCTCTATAAGATTAGTCATTCCACAGTAAATGGAAGGTTTTCTCATTCCCATGTGTGTAGGAATCAATTTTTTAAAAAATAAAATTAACAAATAATAATAAAAAATAAATATATAATATATATTATAAATCATGATTAAAATATATTAAATAAAATTATTTAAAAAAATTCAAAAAAAAATTAAAAACTTACTTTTATTTATTTTTTAATTAGATATACTAAATACTTATATAAAATTAAAACTAAAAAAAGCATTTATATATAATTTAAAAATATATTATTTGATTTTTATATATTATTAAAAATATATTATTTTTTAAATATTACAAATATATTATTGAAAAATATTGAAAATATATATTATTAAAAATATGGTACTTTATTTTTAAATATTATTAAAAATATATTATTTTAGAAAATAAAATTCAAATAAAAAATTGAAAACTTAGTTTTATTTACTGTTTAATTAAAAAATAAAATATTTATTATTAAAAATATATTACTTTTTATTTCTAAATATTATTAAAAATATATTACTTTTAAGAATATATTATTTTTTATATATAATTTAAAAATATATTATTTTATTTTTATATATTATTAAAAATATATTATTTTTATATTATTAAACAATATATTATTCTATTTTTATATATTATTCAAAATATATTATTAAAAATATATTATTTTATTTTTATATATTATTAAAAAATATTTATATATAATTTATTAAAAGTATATTATTTTTTTTAAAAAAAGCTTCTATTTATTTTTATAATTAAAAATGATAATTTCATTCCATTATAGTCCTATTGCTCCTGCATGCCAAACGCATCAATGACAAAACATGTTTCATTCCATTCTCATAATCATTTCATTCTTCAATTCATTCAATTTCTACGAAATTCCTTTCCATCATACCAATCATGCCATTAAAGATTTTGATGATGTGACACATTGAAAAATGAGAAATGAGGTTTGTGTAATTATATTGTTAAAGTTGCTCTAAAGTACAAATAAGGTTATTACTTATTTTCATTTGTCAGTTAGGACAAGCACGTGCAAACCACTTTCCACGTGTGGACATATTTCTATCAATTCAAATTATTTTTCTCAATTTTAATTAAGTTAAAAAAAAACGCGGTTGAGCTTACCAACAATAGTTCTCTTATTTAGAAAATTCAGTTAAATAGTCAAAACAATCTAATTTAAAGTGTGATTTGACTAACTAACATTATATTCTAAAGAAAAAAAAAAGTTTAGTATAAAGTATTGGTTTTTGATTCTATAGATCTTTTTCGAATGTAGTACAATGGCATCTCCAATGAAGTTGTTAAAAGCTTGGTCTAATTTGGAGCTATGCTATTATTTACATTTATAATTTTTTTTTATTTTTATCTCAGCACGATTGGATTTGAATGTCCAACATTGCAAGCTATTTTAGAGTTGTTGAAATGCCCTTAAAAAAATGCTCTTATTTGACTTTTATAAAATGTGTTTGATGAGAACTTACAATTTTCTTTGGTTTCAGAGTTTAAAAAACTTTATTTTAAAAACTATTCCAGCCCATTTTTCTTTGAGAGCAAATTTTTCTTTGATCTTGGATTCTTGAGTGTTCCATTTTCGCTGATTTGTGTGTATGATATTTGCTATTACCTGAGTTTTAGCCTCACTTTCTGATCGCTTCTGAATCGCCCATTTTAGGGATCGTCGGAATTAGGGATTTTAAGCCATGACGGAGATAGATGACGAATTGGCCGGTCGACTAAAGGAGTTCTCGCTTTCAGCCTCGGAAGCTAAAGTTTTTGACATAGCCCAGGAAGATATCCGACTTAGTGACGATGAATGTCAGAGGAGTCTCTTTGGCAAAATCATCGGTGATCGTCCCGCCAGTTGGATAGGTATAAAGAGAACGATGACTCAAATTTGGAAGCTCCGACATCCAATGGAAGTGAAGGAACTGAGTCCAAATTACTTCCAATTCATCTTCCAGAATAGAGATGACAAGAAAAAGGTAGCCAGTGGAACAAGTTGGAGCTTCGAAAACCAGTATCTCATTTTGAGAGAATGGTTCGACCAGATTAACAGCAAGCACCCTAGCTTCCAAGAGTTGAACTTATGGGTCCAGGTGCAGAACATTCCTCTAAATTGGCTAAGTACGGATGTGGGTCGCAAGATAGGTAATGCATTCAGGACTCTTAAGAACGTGGTAATTGCAACCACAGGTAATCATGGAGGTAAGCTTCTCAGGTTGTTGGTCACTTTGAATGTTGATGAACCCCTGCCCAGACTAGCAAAAATCAGACTAGGTGATCAGATAGTAGACGCCTGCTTCAAGTATGAAAAACTTATTAATCTGTGTCATTACTGCGGCAAGATTGGCCACCTTGATAGAGGCTGCAACTCTAAAATGGAGGACCTGAGAAACAATGCTCTTAAAGAAGGTCAGTACGGGGAGTGGCTCAAGGCTCTTGATGGTCATAAATGGACTCCAGTAAGCTTGTCAGATTCCAGATTTTCTCCACCCACTGAAGTTCACAGAGACACAGAGGAAGGAACATCCAATAAAGCTTCATCAAGCCAACAATGGAACAATCACCAATTAATTCCTAGACACGATGCTTTTCAGTCTCCATCCAAATCCATTGATGCAAATTCCTTGATATCGGTCACTAAAACTCCAACCACAGAAGAAGGTGTGGACACTGCTCATCTCCAAATTATTGAAACCTCAGCCATGGAAATGGAGAAAGGGGATACTCTTCTAATTGTCGAGGGCACCCAAAATCACAAAGCAATTTATGCTCCCAGCACAAAACTCCCTAAAACCTGGAAAAGAACATCCAGCAAACTGGGTAGATTGCAAAGAGCTGAAGACACACCAATCATCATAGACCAATTAACTAGAACCAAAAGAAGAAGAGCTGAGCAAGAGCAAACAGAACAGGAACCAGCTGAACCAAAGGAGGATTCTCCACTACCAGAACAGGTTCATTCCAAAAAACTCAAATCAAAGGTGGGGGCTGCCAGCCTGGAATGGCACCACAGTGATAAATGTTAGCTGTGGTGTGGAATTGTAGAGGGCTGGGTGGGCCCTCTACAATTTCCCAAATCAGAGAGCTAAATAGAGCTCATCACCCTCATTTTATTATCCTTTCTGAAACAAAAAGACCAAATGCTTTTGTTAAATCTGTCTGTAATAAATTAGGTTTTCATAATAGATATGCTATTGTTGATCCTAAAGGTCTTAGTGGAGGGCTAGTTTTGATGTGGGATCCTAATGTTGTTATTAATCAGATTTCATGTAAAGACTTTGTAATAGTAGTAGAATTCTGTTTGCAACCCAACCATCCCCAATGGGGAGTTTTTGTGTATCTTAGCCCCTGCAGGTTGCTCAGGGAAGCTCAAAGAGAAGAGCTGCTGATTGATAAGCAGCAATGGGGCAGCCGCTGGTTCACTATAGGAGACTGGAATGATCTCCTTTCCAACTCTGACAAGGTGGGAGGTATTCTCAAACATCAATCTTCCTTCCAAAGCTTCTGCAACTTCATCTCTGACATGGAAATGATTGAGATCAAATTTGAAGGCCACCCCTACACATGGAGCAACAACAGAGCCCACCCAGCCTTTGTTGAAGAAAAGTTAGACAGAGCCTTTGGCTCCCTGGACTGGGCTCACTCATATCCAAATGCCGGAATTCTAAATGTGTTGAGAACTTCGTCAGACCACACAGCTCTACTGTTAAATATGGGAGAACCTAGGGTGAAGAAGAAATCCTGCTTTCAATTTGACAAGAGATGGATAGGCAAGGAGGGTTTTGAGGAAACTGTTCAGAAGGCTTGGAAAACAACAACCACTGGGACTCCTTTCTACCAGCTAAAGGAAAAGGTGAAACACACAAGAATTGCATTGCTAATATGGAGCTCCTCCTTTCAAACCCAGAATCAGAAAGATATTGTGGACTTATCCAAGAAATTGGAAGATTTAAATGCTGACAAATCTGAGAAAAACTGGGAGGAATGGATTGAAACCAGAAAGCAACTCAACAAGGCTCACTCTCAGGAAGAGCTACATTGGCAGCAAAAGGCTAAACATAGGTGGATTAAGGAAGGTGATGCCAATACCCGTTTCTTCCATGCCTTCACACTTCAAAGGAGGAAACTCAATGCAATTACCAGACTGCTCTCTCCTCAAGAAAGAGTTTACTCCACTCAGCAAGATCTGGAAAGCCACATATCAGATTTCTACTCATCATTATTCTCCTCTGAAGGCAGTTGGGGTGGAGACACCATACTTCCTCTCATTCCCAAGACTATAACTTCTGACATGAACAAGGAGCTGCTCAGACCAATTGAGGAAGAGGAAGTCAAACAGGCCTTATTCAGTCTGCAACCTGAAAAGTCTCCAGGTGAGGATGGAATGACAGCTACTTTCTACCAGCACAACTGGAGCTTAATAAAATCTGACTTCATGAAAGCTGTTCATAGCTTCTTCCAATCAGGTACAATGCTCAAATACTGGAATCATACAGTCATCACCTTGATCCCAAAGTGTGTAAACCCAGACTACTTAAGTCAATATAGGCCCATAAGCCTTTGCAGTGTTGTCTATAAAGTTATTTCCAAACTTCTTGCTCAAAGACTCAAAGCATGTCTTAAGTTCTGTATTAGTGACCACCAAGCTGCATTCATTGAAGGTAGACAATTAACTGATAATGTCATCATTGCTCAAGAAGCCTTCCATTTCTTAAATAGACATTCTTCAGGTCCTCATTGCTTCATGGCTATTAAATTAGACCTCATTAAAGCTTTTGACCGTGTTGAATGGCAATGCATTAAGAAGATTATGATCCAAATGGGTTTCCACAGTGATTTTGTGAGACTGATATTGATTTGTGTGTCCACTGCAACTTTCTCTTTCAAAGTTAATGGATCTATATGCGGTTATGTGTCTCCTACAAGAGGAATAAGGCAGGGGGACCCCTTATCCCCCTACCTTTTCATCATTGTTGCTGAACTTCTTACTGCTCTCACCCTCAACTCCATAAATGCTAATCAACTAAAAGGGATGAAATTGTCTAAAAATGGTCCTGTGCTCTCTCACCTGCTCTTTGCAGACGATTCATTATTCTTTTGCAAAGCTGGCTCTGACCAAGCAGGGTATCTCATGAATATTCTTGAGAAGTATAGACTCTTTACTGGGCAAGCAGTGAACCTCCAAAAGTCTGCAATCTTTTTCAGCAGAAACACATCTCCTCACATAAAGAACTCCATCTGCAGAAAATTGAATGGTATTGTCCCACACAGGTCCACCAGATATCTTGGCCTTCCCTTGGGAATAGGCAGATCTAAAAAGGATGTCTTTGAATATCTTCTTACTTCTGTCAGATCAAAACTAACCTCCTGGACAGCCAAACTTCTTACTCCTGCAGGCAAGGAGGTGCTCCTCAAAGCTGTGATCCAGGCACTACCAGTTTATACTATGGCCTGCTTTCTCCTCCCTGTCTCTCTTTGCAAAGAAATTGCTAGGCTGTGTGCAAAATTCTGGTGGCAATCTGGAACAAACCAATCTCAAGGTATTCACTGGAAAAAATGGAATCATCTCTCATTTCCAAAAGAAAAAGGGGGCCTGACTTTCCATGATCTGCAAACTTTTAACAAGGCTCTGATCTGCAAGCAATTGTGGAGGATTGTCTCCAACCCTGATCTCCTGGTTAGTAAAATACTCAAGGATAGGTACTTCCCTAACTCAACTCTAGTCCATGCTACTAAAACTCAGAGTGGTTCATGGATGTGAAATTGCTGGATGGAAGTCCTTCCTTTTTTTGCTAAGTGACTCAAAATTGAAATCAGGAATGGCAGCAATACAAGAATTTCATATCTGAATTGGATTCCAAACCATCAGAAACCTGCTCCTGAGCTTATACCAATTGCCAGGGGACACTTAATATGGGTGAAAGAGCTAATGCTACACAATGGCACACAGTGGAATGATTGGCTGATTAAACAAGTTTTTGATAAAGAGGACAGTGATGCAATTCTCAAAATCTCAACCATTAACCCTCTTAGACAGGACAGAATCTTCTAGGGATTAGACAAGAAAGGCATTTTCTCAGTCTCCAGTACATATGCCTATCTCAACTCCATCAGGCTTCTTGCTATTGACTTACCAGAAAGCAGCTCATCCTCAGGTATCAAACCTTCTATTAAATTCAGACATTGGAAGATAAAAGTTGCTGGTAAAGTCAAACACTTTATATGGAAATGTATCACAACCACTCTGCCTGTTGCAACACAATTGAGGAAAAGAGGACTGGATCTGGACTCTACATGTTCAATGTGTGGGAATGCTGCAGAAACAATAGAACACCTGTTCTTCTCATGCCCTAGAGCCAGGAAAGTGTGGCAGCTGAGTCCTCTGCAATGGGATGGTATCACTGGTTTCACAGACTCCTTTAAAGCTTGGTGGTACCAGGTTTGTTCTCTAGACCATTCTGAAGTGGTTGAAGCTAGAATCCAACTAACAACGTACATGCTTTGGTGGCTTTGGAAGTCCAGGAACTTATGGCTCTTCCAACACTCATTGATTCCTGAACACACTCTTATCAATTTGGCAACATCAGATTGGGAAGACTATTCCTCATTTTCTTAGATTGTACTCTCTTTTGTTTTTTTTTTCTTTCTCTTGCTGTTTGTTCTAGTGTAGAGCTCCTTGCTAGGCTTTGAGGCAGTGGCTGGAGTCTCTACACCTTTTGTTTGATGGCTTTGGTTTGTGGCTGTGTTGGTTGGTGGTTTTGTTGGCTTTGGTTTGTAGCAGGCAGGATGATTGTGGTTTGTAGCTTTCTAGTTTGTTTGGTTAGTTGGTTTGCTTGTTGAGGCTCTAGACCGCTTTTAGCGTGTCTCTCACTTTTTTAGTTTCTCGGTTTNTTTGAATAACTCTTTAGTTAATAGCTTTTAAATTTTCAAATAAATTTACCAAACAGATTCATAATAATTTTTGAAAATTAACTTGTAGCTTAAAAAAATATTTTTTTTTTACTTTAAAGATTTCCAAAAATTTTGAGTGAGTAGGTTTTCAACAATACTAGTCGTTACGATGCACGAGATGATATATTTTACTAGAATATTTATATGCAATATTAAAATTGACAGACATGTTATATATGTAATAAAAGTAAATGTGTCACATACAAACTAAGAAATCATAAATTATTGAACACTTTCTTGTACACAACGTTTTTTATTTGATTTCATGACGAGTCATCGTCACCATAGAATAATATTTTAAAATTACCTCGGTTGGTGACACGAGAGACAACAACGTATAACTACTCATGACTAAAAATCGGCTTCTTAATAAATAAACTTGTTATAACGATTGTCCCTTATCTCTTGTTTACATCATGGCGTATCATTATCTCTTGTTTACATCATGGCGTATGAAACTATAATGAGAAACTGTCGCCGCTATACCTTGATATGAATTCTAACATCGGAAAGAGTTATAGTCATTCTAGGAATCAACACCTTATGCGTAGTCCCCAGTGATTATCTTACACTCTAGAGCATTAATGCAAAACAATCATCCGAGTGGGCACTCATTTGAGTTCTTAATTGAGACGGAATCAATTTCATCAACCAAGCCTATGACATCTAACAAATCCATAAAACATCTAATTAGAATAGGAAAACATATTAAGATTCAAATTTAATAATGGACTAAATTGTTGAACATACTAAAACATCTAATTAGAATGAGAAAACACATTAAGATTCAAAATTTAATAGTTGACTAAATTGTTGAACTTACCAAAAAAGATGGGTTCATAAACATTGAAAACTGTTGATTTTTCCCAGGCCAGCCCGAAATTATTTCCAACATATTCTGGTACTTCGCATCAATGTTTCGCTCAAATACGCGGACAACCCTTGATTTCAAGTGTGACTTGGTCTGGAAAATGGACTTGAGATCACCCCACACAAACGGTATTTTTATGTGCTGAAAATATTAGAATAGAATAGTCTATACAATGTTGAAATAATGAATATTGTGTTAAATGATTGTGCTATTGACCACTTATATAGGTAAATGGACTAAAAATTTCAAATATGGAATCTTTGCATGTTGTAATAATTGTGATATTTAATGTCTTCTAAATGTTATTTGTTTAAAATGTTAACGTGTATATTTCCTAAGTAATAGGTAACAAGACGTGCAACATTTGAGTTAGAATCCGATATCTTTTAAATTGTGATAACAATGAATCTTTTAAATGTCATAGTTTACCGATACCATACATGTTTTCAACCATATCCGAATAAGGCACATTCCAATATGTAAACACATTGTGACGTTTACTTCAATTCACATGTTATTTATTTTTTTTTTTTTTGAAATACTTATGTATATACTTCCTAACTAGTACGTATCCCGTGCGATGCACGGGTCAGATATGTTAAATTAATCATTTTCATAGGGCATTTTCGTTCGAGCCTGAAAAACAATAGAGTTGGATCATCTATTTTTCACATCTTTGATTTTTTTAGTCATAGCCTGAGCATATTAGCCCTTGTTTGTATTATCCCACTAAAACGTTTATATTAATATAAATTTAATTATGGCAGACATTTATTCCTTAATATAAGAAAAAATAATTGTTTTACATATTCTTGTTCACCATATAATATTTAATTTATTATTATAAAATTGTTGTCATATAAGGTCATTACAATTTTTTATGAAAGTTATAGAAGTAGTATTCTACTTCTTTTTATTTTAAGTAATGAAAAATTTTTAATGACGTTATTTTAACTTATTAATGTAGTTAACTTAAATTATGTAAATAAATCTAAAATAAAATATTTTGTATAAATATTTTACAAAATATTTTAGAATTTAATTTTTTATAATATATAAATAACTTTGATTTTAGCAATTGCTAATAACTAAATTCTGTGTATAATCAAGAGATTTTTCTAATTTGCATCATGAGGCTTTATAGTTTATTTAGCATACTAATACTATGGAAATATATTTTATAATAATTTTATTATGAAAAGAAATAAAAATAAAAAAATTTATCATAGTTGACATAATATACAAATAAATCATGTGTTGAAATTCTAAAGAATATTTAAAATATATTTTAATTTTATGATCTGGTCATTGGGCAAAATTATTTAAGGTATCTTGCCATTATCTCTTAAATGGTAAATTATATTAATTTGAAGGATATTTTTTTTTATCTATAGTGAAATAAAGTTTAAGAAAAAATTATATTGGGAAAGATTAATTCACTGACTTGATTTTTCCTGATTAATTGGAAGAAAACAAGTTAACTAACTTGTTACGATTTTCTATAAATATTTTAGGATTAGGATGAAAAGTCAATATTTGTGAAAAAAATATAATAATATGGCTAGAACTTAAAATATATTTTTATGTTTATCTTGACCAAAATAGTATCAACATGAATCATGGAACATTATTTTTGTTGTTTATTATAATTGATATCAATGAAATTATTGAAAATGTTAATAAAATTATTCAATGAAAGAATCTTTTTTTATCATATTTGATTTGATATGATTTGAAAACATGTATATGCAAGCAATTAATGCATATATTTAAAAAGTTTTCAAAAAAAATATGCATTTAATCTTCCCAGATTTTATTGCTACTATATTTATAATAAATGTTTATTCTCTTTATATATATATAGATATAGATTTATATTATATTTCATGTATTCCGTCCTAAACGGACTGCATTCATATAATCGATCCCTTATAAACTAATCTGAACAGTATACAATAGTAAACTGAATAATATACATAATACACATGCCCCGAATGACTTGAAAATTTACAGCATACTATGAACATATTTTCATTATATAACATGCATAATCTTACCGTGATATAAATACGTGAAGACATATAAGGAATTAAATAACACAAAAATCGCTAACTTAATAAATTAAGTAAACTACAACATTATTATGTTAACGATTGTTATTTCCAAATATGAAACGAACAAATCCCACCATTTAAGAGAGTATTTAATTGTTGCCTGATTTTATGGTAAAAAAAATTCAAAAAATTTCCAAAAGTGACATGCAATTAATTTTGGCGGATTTTTTTGCTTACTATTTCTAATAAATAGTAATTCTTATTATATATATAGATTAATATTTTTAAAATTGTGCAAGTTTGGGTTGAATCTATGATATCCGAATATTTTAATTTGTGATAATGATGAATTTTTTAAATGTGATATATTCTATTTTATATGTGCCTGTTTCCTAAAAATTAGGTAGCAATAAATGGTCCTTGTTGCTTTTGAACTGAATAAAATCGGTCTTGATCTGGTAAAATAAGACGTCGTCTGTGGTCTTGAAACTCTTTTACATGTTATTTATTTTAACTTAAACATGTATATGTTCAACATAATAGGAAACAACATAAATGATTCATGAAGGTTATTGTATTAACCCAACACGACCATATTTTTATTGCAAATTTATTTTTAATCATTAAATTAACCGGTCGTGTGATGTGGAACAGAATAGCAGAATGTCGTCTGTGATCTTGAAACTCTTTTTACATGTTATTTATTTTAAGTTGTTGACTTGCGTATGACATTTCAATTTATTTTGCTTTAGTGAGGTAATCTTTAATTAATTACACCCGTCCATTCTAGTAATCATACGGTTCAAATTATACGCTTATATTCATATTCACGATTTCTTTATTGATAGCTTAAAACTTTAGGTTTCTTAAAAAAGAGTTTAAAACAAAATTATTGTATCAACAATTTTTAATTCACATGTTTTTTAAACATAACTAGTATGTGGCCCGTGCGATGCACGGGAAACAATATTACAATTATATTATAAATTTAATATATAAATAACATTAATCTTGATTTACACATTGTCTTTAAAGTTGGACTGGACCGAACAGTCTGACTGTGTGGACCGAAAACCACTTTATCGATCAGTACGGTTCGCTTGAATAAAATATTTGAAAGAGAACCGGTCAACACCAGTCGGTCAGACTGGTTGTATCGGTGCGATTCTTTAAATAAATTTTGTTACATTTTAAACTATTTTTTTTTTGTAAATAAAAAATAAATATTTAAATAAAATAAAGATTTATAGATTATTTATCATTTAGTTTGAACATTGAAAATTTTTAAATTGTGAGATATTTAATTAATACTTTTTAATAAATTTATTATAAAAAGCACTATATATATTAAAATATTAAAAAATTAAATTCTGATGTAACTAATAAACTATTGAATAATTAACTTGATCAGTTTGAAAACGATCATTTTCTAAGAACTTTTATTTACCGTGCATTAATAAAGTTGTACTGCATTATCATTTTGTTCACATAAATATTAATTATATATGTTGTTCACATAAATATTAATAAAATAATATATAATTGCTCATAAATCATTGAACATGTTGTGATAAAAGCAACTTAATATGATTATTTGGAATATGAACTACATTACATTTAGTTACATTTAGTTCAATAATCGATTTCGTCTGGTCAAACTGACCCATAACCTGGTCACCTGAGATCAACCTCAGTTGTGTCATTGACCTATAACTCGGTCACCCGGGATCAACCTTAGTTGTGTCATGTTTTTGTACTATTTTAAATATCAACTCATAGTGAGAATTAAGCTAATTCAATCACCTGATTTATCAAATGAATTTTTTTTTATTTTCCATAAATATATGTAACTATACGAAATAAAAAATATTTATGATTCATGTAGTAAATGATTATAACAAATTACAATATATTAAGATTATAAATTATATATCTAAATATAAGTTAAATATTTATTACATTATGGATGTTTATAAAAATAATAAACATATTAATTTCTAAAAATTTAAAATTAATCAATTGATTTTGCAATTCGATAACTCCAGACCAACATGAGTTACTACATAGCATAGATATTTGCATATCAATTATTATGTTTTTAAACATAATAATTTCTTCTGCTTATATAATATATATATAAGTACTTATTATAACAAAATCGATCAACGGATTTTTTGATGATTTAATGTATAAGAAAATTGAAAAACTAAAGGATATCTTTTAGTGTTAATACCATTAAATAGCCATTAAAATTTACAAAACACAAATTTTGGCCACCTTTTATAAAAAACATCTTTTTTAGCCATTTTGACATGTATTTTTACTACATTACCCTTAAACACAATTATAATTTCACCATTTTTTTTCTTTCCTCTCAAATTCAATATTTCACAACATAATTCCCCCAAATTATTCACTTCCACTTTCAATCGTGCAAAAAAAAAAAAAAAAAAATTAAAAGAAGCTCGCGACCTCCTCGCCGTCAATTACTCACCTCCACTCACGAAGACTTCACGACCTCCGCAGACGATCTCGCCGACGACGTCCGACCTCCGACCGTGCTCCTCGCCGGTAAAAAATCGGCGGAGGCATGGCTCTGGCAGCGGCGCGACATCTGGACCCCTCCGGTGGAAGCGGCGTCTCGATCTTAGCGTTTGGCAGCCTGATACTCTAATCGACGGCGTGGGTTGGCGGGTGGTCTAGTGCCTGACCGGAGACGGCCGGCGGCTTTCAGGTTAGGGTTTTTTGTTGTCATGTTAAATTTTTTTATGTTGCAATATGCTCTTTGGGCGGAACTGCAACGAGCGGACTAACTATATATAATATGATGCTAGGGGTGACAGATCTGAGCTTCGACTAAGCCGTTGATTTTCAAAGCTTCGTTTAGAGGTTCTTGGCTTGGCTCGGGCGCAGCCCAGATCGGTGGAGCCAGACAACAGGCATTCCTTCGACCTTAAGCTTGAGGAATGAGGATGCTCTCGTAGACAACAGCCGTTGATAGAAAGGGTGGTTTTTGTCCATGTTCCAGAGGTATATTCGTTAACTGTGTGTACTTCCTTTATGAAATTAAGTATATGAGGTGGGAACTGGAAAGAGAAATGCTCCTTTCTCTCTTATTTTTAGTCGTTGTGGTGCTTTTATTTGAGAAGTGTGTTGATTTTCTCCCTGGTTTTTTTAAATTCTTACAGTCTTCATGAATAAAAGAATGCCTGTGGAGATGGGGAATTTAGCACCAAAATGAGGTATATGGCTGAGCTTATATTACTTTTCTTTTTAATGGCCGAAATAAGAGTTTAAATTCAGTTTAAAAGAGACAAAGAGCATGCTTAACCTTAGTTGAAAATTTGAAGAAGTTGGAGTTGTTTTGTGTGTTATTTTGTGCCATATTTTGTACCTTACTCGCTGAGCCTCCTTATGCGATGTATGGCTAAATTTTTACATGCTGATTGGAGTAGATTTTATAGCTTTTGGATTCAGTTGTAAGGCCTTAAATTTTAGTGGAGCATGAGTAGAGAAAAGAGAAAATTTGAAGCATATTTGTATTGCTCTTATTCCTTATTTATTGCCATGTCCTGCTGGGCATGCACGCATACTTAGGATACTGATTATATGTGTGTTCAAACAAGTCAGTATCAGTAGTTTGAGCTTAACATAGTTGTGTTGTTTGAGCTTAACATAGTAATATACCAGGAGTTAGAAGCTGAACCTTCCATTTGGTAGTCATTGCGTATATGATTTACATTTCGATTTTTTTTTTTTACATATTTACATTTTCTTATTTGACAAGTGCTTCGATTATCTACTAATTTTCACGTTTTCTCAAATCATTTTAATTGTTTCTTTATTCAGGTGGAGATGATACTTCAAGCCTTAGAATATGAAAATGGTAAATAAGCATTGTCCTCTCTTTTTTTTCCTAGTACATTTGAATACTTTGATTTTTTGAATCCTGAAGTGTAAGAATATTTAATCTCCGTGATTATTTGATCATATTTTAATAACTTTCTTGGTAACTGACATGCCAACTGATAAACTGGCAGTTTTCCCCAGGGTAAGTGATAAAATTTATGAGACTAATGTTTCACCTAATTTTGTTGGTATCTGTCTAGCCAAAATGTTTTGGTTACTCGAAAACTGATACATTATCTTAAATGCAGAACAATGCAAAAATTTGGAAGAGTTCTTTGAGTCAACTGCAGGTGGTAAAATTACAGAAAGAAAATGGCCTTAGCTATTTATGCACACGGGAAGCTTGTGGATAGAGCTAAAAAAGCTGGCCTTACAGCTTACAACCATAATCTTGACACATCTAGAGAGTATTATCCTAACATTATAACAACGAGAACCTATGATGAATGCTTGCAGACCCTAGCTTGTCTCATATTGTGTTTATTTGCTTATGTGTTGGTTTCATAGTATGAAAAATGTTTGCATTGAATTAGATTTAGGAAGTGTTTACAAACTTCTTGAAAAAAAGCAAATAGATTTTAGTTTTCTGAAATTTCAACTTTTGGTTTTGCTTCTATTTTCGATTAAATTGAAATTTATAGTGGTTGAGGGATTTTGTAGAAGTGCTTTTGGCATTGTTTTAAATAAATGGAAATTCATTTTGACGTCTTTTTCATTTTCTTCTGCTTTTATTTTTGTTTCAATAGGAAATAAAAATTGCAGATTATTTATCACACTTCATTTGGAAATACAAATTTAACATGAACTTGTTTAACTTGTGGCAATCGATTATAAAAACAGAAGCAGACATAATAAATGTGTATTTAACAACTTCATGTTGGAATGAATTTTGTTTTTTTTTTTTGTTTTTTTTTTTTTTTTTTTGTTAAAAATGTGTACTGAATAAATTGGAAAATGTGTCAAAATATATTTTTACATAAACAGGGCAATACACTTTGAATTAGTTGCTTTATAATTGTAACTAGTACAAAACCCGTGTACTAGGTGGAATAAAAAGAATTGCTTTTAGGGTTCAACTTTAATACACTTTTGTGGTACTGTTTGTTTGGGATTGATTGTTAAGTAGATATTAATATTTTGGTTTTTAATGCACCTTCTTCAATATTGTGTTCAAACAAAAAATAAAAAATAAAAAATTAACGCTTTTGATTTTTTGCTTGCTTATTCATTAGCTTTGGTACTTTCAGGAGACCTTGAGAAAAGCTGAAGAGATTTTCGGGAT
Organism: Striga asiatica; assembly: GCA_008636005.1. NCBI lineage: Eukaryota > Viridiplantae > Streptophyta > Magnoliopsida > Lamiales > Orobanchaceae > Striga > Striga asiatica. The sequence goes on along the minus strand of BKCP01005294.1, from coordinate 757,054 downwards.
GGATAATAAAGACCTCTACATATCATTTTAGGGGTTGCTAAACCGCATCATGCATTAGGAAGTGCATTACAAATGAAGTTTGTGCTTCAGTCTCTAGGTTATGAGGTTTTCTGTAGAGTGACTCGGTGTACGCTTCATTATTTGACTTTTAAACATGGATATGTGAACACTGTTGATTGATATTTTGTTTTAAGAAATGGTTGATTTTAGAAATTCCTTGCAAAAAATATTCAAAATTTGTGCAAGTTCTATTGTTGGGACTTTAGATGGCACTAATGTATAGTACATATTCAAAACAGAGAACTTACGATTCACAATCTGTTTTTACTTTCAGTAAACCAACAATACCATTGTTTTCAAACATCACCATAGCAAATCAAAAGAAATCACCAAATCAATGTGTTGGATGATGCCCCATGCATGGATACGCAGTTTTGCGTTGGATGATGTCCAGAAAACTGTGACGTAGGGCTTGGAACATTTCCGGTCGCTTTCCTCTGAGCATGCACCAAATTAGAACTTTTTCACACATCTGTAAAACAAAGATGCAAAACTATTTTACTGACAAATAATTCCCAATAATTAGTAATTAAGCAATCAATGTTTAATAAAACAAATAAAATTTGAAATAGAAATGATTTTTAGAATCACAGAAATGGTTTATACGATTCGAAAACAGATTTCTGGGACCAGAAATCAAATTTTTGCCCCCAAAAATCGATTTCTGGGGAGCAGAAATTGGTTTCTGGCCCCAGAAATCGCTTTCTGACCCAAAAAAATATTTTCTGTGGAGAAACCACAGAAACTAATTTCTGGACCCAGAAATCGTTTTCTGGGCCTAGAAATCGATTTCTGGACCCAGAAACAGATTTCTAAACCCAGAAACAGATTTGTAGACCCAGAAATCGATTTCTGGATCCAGAAATCGATTTCTACAGAAAGTAAGGAAATCGATTTTTTGGTCATTTTTGGAGGCAGAAATCGATTTCTGGGACCAGAAACCAGAAATCGCAGAAATCAATTTCTGTGACCAGAAATCGATTTCTTGTTCAGAAATTGATTTCTGAGACCAGAAATACTAGAAACCAATTTCTGTGTCCAGAAATCGATTTCTGGGTATCTTCTGGTTTCTGGGACCATAAATCGGTTTTCTGGGTCCAGAAATCGATTTCTTGGCCATTTCTGGAGACAGAAATCGATTTCTGAGACCAGAAACCAAAAATCGCAGAAATAAATTTCTAGCACCAGAAATCGATTTCGGTGACCAGAAATCTATTTCTGTGACAAGAAATCCCAGAAATCGATTTCTGGGACCAGAAATCAGAAATCACAGAAATCAATTTCTAGCTCCAGAAATCGATAGTAAGGTCAAATTTGTCATTTTAAGTGCCAAAATGGCTAAAAAAGATGTTTTTGGCAAACTATGGCTAATATTTGTGTTTTATAATTGAAAATGGCCAAAAAAAAAATTCACTGTATCTTTTAATTATACTTAATATAATCAAGTAAAGTATGATTTTTTTGATTTGGCTTAGATAATTATTGTTAATATATAAACCAATGGAATCAGATTTTATGAAACTTTACATACAAATCAATTTCGAAAAAAAAGGAAGGCGGTTGACTCCATGCGCGTGAGGAGTGATTTTTTAGCTATTATGGAATGAGATCATGCTAATATAGTAACAAAAAATGAATCTAACAAACAATACGGCTTTCAAAAAAGAAGATAACAATCGGCTGGTAAAAGATCTTTGATTTTTTTTTAAAAATTGCCATAAGTAGTAAGTGAAATAGGTTGACTCATCATTCTTTAAAAGTTTTCACAAATGATTTATTGACCTCTCTTTTTCAATATATATGGATTTTGGTATAACATCAATAAGAAAAAGACAGTATTCTAATTTGATTTACATAATTACTAGTGTGTAGCCCGTGCGATGCACGGGTAAATAATATTAAATAATAATTATAAATTAACGATGATAGTAAACAATATTAACTAATAATTATAAATTAAATACGAGGGTAAACAATATTGACTAAAAATTGTAATTAATTTGTGGAGTTAATATGTGACATAATTTATCGTATATCAGTTGTAACCAATATAAAATTATCTTGTATAAAATAACATAAAAAATGTATGTTTAAAATATTAAAAACACCTAAAATATTATATAACGTATCTGAAGTATCTAAAATTTTATATATCATTATTGAAAGATGTGAAGTCACCCAAAATATTTCTAAACTATTTTATAAATAAAACATGTAGTCCATGTATCTCCTGTTAGTCAGGCCGAGTTATGTTCGCAGACAATTTTGTTCGATTTACAATTCTAGTCACCCCCCCTCCCCCAAAAAAAATATTTTTCTAGATACTTCCCTGATTCTAAAATTTTTATTACCTTCTGAAGTGAGATTTTATAAATATAGAGATTGAAATTTTAATGTTCTTCATTATTTCTATGAAAAAAATAAAAATGTACACTTAATAGATCTTAGCTGAAATTTTTAAATAATAAAATGAATTAAAGCCCAAAATTTAATGCAACATTTAAGGTTGTATGATTTTTTAAAGATAAAAATAAAAAAATAATAAAACTTACTACTTATAGGTTGCATTAAATTCTCTCCTATTTTTTTGCTACTATTTTTGTTAAATGTTAATTCTTATTATATATACTAGTACGTACCCCGTGCGATGCACGGAAGGGAGATATTAAATGATTTATTTTCACATGCTATGTTCTTTTAATTCTAAAAATCAATAGGGTTTCATCTATTTTCCACCTCTTTTTAATCAGCGTGTTAAGTCTAAAAAATAATAGGGTTATAACCTCTTTTAATCATCATGTCAAACATTAAATATGAGCATGTTAGGGTTAACTTGTAAAATAATTAATATATTATCTAACTAACACATTTATATTAATATAAATTTCATTTTAGTATATATATTTATTCCTTTTTATAAGAGAAAATAATATATTTACTTATTCTTGTTCACTATGTAATAGTTAATTATTATTTTATTATAAACTTTGTTGTCATATAATGTCATTATTATTTATAAAAGTTATAGAAATTGTACGTCTTTTTTTTTTCTTTTTATTTTATGTAATTAAAAATATTTAATGCACATTAGTATTATTTATTTATGTAATTAATTTAAAATATGTAAATAAATTTAAAATTAAATAGTGTATAAATATTTTATAAAATATACACACATGTTTTTTTAGAATTTAATTTGTATATTAATTAAACAACTTTGATTTAGCAAATGCCATAAACACAATCTCTTAAATAGTAAATTATATTAATTTGAAGGGTAATTTAGTTTTTTATATATAACAAAATAAAGTTTAAGAAAAAATTATATTTGCAAAGATTAATTCACCAATTTTATTTCGCCTGATTAATTGGAAGAAAAAACTCTACCTAAACGGTTACGATTTTCTATAAATATTTCTGGATAAAAAGTGAATATTTTTTAAAAAGATTAATATTATGGTTAGAACTTAAACTATTTTAGAATGTTTATCTTGACCAAAATATTATCAATATAAATCACAAAAGATCAATCTTTTATTATAATAGATATCAATGAAATTATTACACATATTAATAAAATTATTTAAGGAAACACTATTTTTTGTTATATCTGATTTGATCTTATTTAAAAGCATGTATATGGAAACAATTAATGCATAGTATTAGAATAAAGAGTATTGCTAAGTGTACGCGAATTTGTAGGTCCAAGCACTACAATAGAAAAAAATAGCATAAATAATACAAATTAACATTAAACAAATATATATATATATATATGTGTGTGTGTGTGTGTGTGTGTATAATGGAATTTCTCAAAAATTTAATTACCATTGGTGACATCTAATAACGGTGAATATCCTTAAATTTGCAAAATACTATCTGCCGGTTTCTCTTTATTTTGCACGACGGGATGATTACTCATTATATTTTTTGTCCAATTTTTATTATTTAACAAATATTGTGAGCACAAATAAATGTAATCAATTTCTTAACATAAATCATATTACTATTAATAAAACTATTTTGATTGCTAATGTAAACAATATCTTATTTAAAATAATTTATGTAACCAGTATTATAAAAGGAATATAAATTTAATAAATACTTGAAAAATCACATCAGCTTGAAGGACTTTTATATAAAGCCCAAACAACAACAAAATTCACTTATTACATGGACAAAAAATTAAAGGCAGTATATATGCATTTTGGCCCAATAAATTATACTATCCTAAAATGCAAAGGGCCCGTATGTTAAGCCTGCTAAAGTAAGTTTGTCATCTGTAAATTATTCACGGCCCACATCTAATGTAATACATCGGACGGCCAAAATAACGTCAAAGCAATCGAACGGTTTACTGACCGTATATAAAATGAAGTTATCACCAAAATTTTAGGGTCTATGCTCATTTTTCTGCGCCTCTTCAGCCTTCAAGCCCATAATTCATCTTCAACCTTTTTTTTGTTAATTTTTATGAAAATCATAGTCATTTTTTCAGAAAACGCAAAAAAATCGAGCATCATCACATTTTATTTTTGATTTAACATGTTTTTGTACGTGAAAACATGATTCTTGCTCAGATATTCGCATTTGACAACTTTGTTTGTCGAACATCGGGGATTTTGTTTATACTTGGGGTTTTCGAGCACGAAACATACATAGATCTATGTTTTTTACGGTTTGTTGTTTTGTACAGATATATGATTTTGGGATCTATTATTTTTATTTTGAATCTTTATGTTTCAGTAAAAAAATAAGGTCCTGTTTGGGGACTTCACTTTGTTTTCAATGAAAGAAGACGCTTGTTCTTTCGGATCCGATGAAAGAACACGCTTTTCTTTCGGATCTGATGAAGCTTATTGTTCAAAAATATGTAATTGACTTTTCGTTTTTTTTGAGAAGTTGTATCTATGGATCTAATCTATTAATTTATATTAATATAAATTTTTCCATTCTCTTTCAAAGTCGTGGCGAAATAAATATGATATGGAAAGTGGAAAAATCTTTCAATTTCATTCCGATAATAAAGTTATAATACAAATATTTCAACAGGATATGAATCAATCTGATTCTGAAATAAATCAGATGACCTAAAATGCGGCTTGGATAATGTATATTTTGAAGGAATAGATCCCTTCATATCAGGATTTTGTTTCTTTAAACTATCCAAAACAAAATATCCGCTTTACAATGTAACAACTCTGATATGGATTGCATTTAAATTAATTAATGCGGTCAGTGGAAAGAAAAAAAAGTTGCCATTAATGGAAAGAAATTAATGCAGACAGGGGTTTGACCAAAAATTGAATTGCCATTTTTGATAAATGTTAATTCTTATTATATATATATAGATATAGATTATTATGATACGAGAATAATTTTTATAGTAACATATTTTTAATTCACTTGTTTTTAAATGAGATATTTTTAGATCACAAGATTACATAACTAAAAAAAATTTGATTTGATTTACATAATAAATAATATAAAATCGAATCTTGTAGAATTTTGGAAAACAAATTAGTGTTATATAATAAATCTAATCTAATATGTTAAGTATTGACTGCTTCCATACTANAATTTTTTAAACAAACAAAATTTTAGATTTTTTAAACAATTGCAATAAGTAGTAAGTCAAATGAGTTCACTCAGTTTTTTTTTTTATAAAGTTTCTACAAATGATTTATTTACCATCCTCTTTCAATATATATAGATTGGTGCCAACATGGGTATTTTAGTTCATGTGATAAAGAGATTAAATTAATGCATAGTGTGATAAGTCGTATTCTTGACATGTTACTTGTCATGTTTTGCATACTTTTTCGGTGTTTGTTTGAGCTTAATTATTGATTTTAATTAATTTTTATATTTTTTGTAGGATATCTCGGAATTTGGAATTTTATGTTGATTGGAGGGCGAAAGAGACGAATTTGTGTTAAGGCGTGTGTTGGGTTCGATAGTACCGTACGGGCTTTAAGCAGCGGAATTTAAAATTTTTCAAAGTAAGTATTTATCAAATAAATACAACACCCGTACATACTAATTGCGAATTAACTGATCGTCATCTTTAAAACATGCATCACATACAAATTTTGATTTGTTATAATAAAGTAAATACTAATACGAAATATTTACCGAGTGTCTTGAACTCCTTCAACAAAGATGTGGATTGTGGGAATCGGTTCCCGGTTGTAACTTCAACGGCTTGAGGTTACTCGCTTTAGGAATCCAAGTGTCTTCCCTCTAATCGTATCCACCCTATGAAGCCCGGTTCCGACGACCTTTCTTCGCTAGTAGAAATGTCTCGGTTTTCTTGTATAGGAATATATATATAGATATAATTTGGGAATTATCAAGAACACTTTCTTGAAATATATGAAGAACACTTTCTTCTCTCTTTGATTTTCTCACAAAATCACTTCACATCTTTGCAAACATTTTGCATCTATTTATACTAAACATTTTAGCATAAAATAATCAATATTTAGTAATATTTAAATAAAATCAAATTTTATTTAAATAGTATTTACTAACCATTGACTTTGAAAATAATAAGATATGTTAAGTAGTTCAAACAACCATTAACAACCATTTTATTATAATCATATTTCTTATTTTAATCCTTAAATCATATTTAAAGATATAAATAATAATTGGATAATAAATCTTGAGAATCTTTCTCAAGACTTTATTATTATATCATTTTCCCAATCTTATAATAATCATATTATTATTATTTTGGATTTGAAATTTAAAATCCTATTTTAAAATTCAACTTTATTAATTTAGTAATTACTTTAATTACTAAAGTAATATCCAAAATGTAATTAATCAATCTTATTGATTAATATATTCCTTTAATTGACATCTAATCAAATTAGATATTTATCAATTAATTCTAACCATTAGAAATACAATCTTTACCTTTGTTCATAATTAGTGTGACCTTTTAGGTTCACTATTAATACTAGTAGTGGGTTTACAACACTTTGTAATTTGAGTTAAATCTTATTAACTCTTATTCAAGAATTAACCCCTTAATTCATGAACCCACATATCATGGTAACACCTAGCAAGTATCATGAATCTAGTATTAAGTGAATAGCGAGTAAACCTATTCCGATTACAACTCCATACATGTAAAATCCTTTCGACATCTAATTTCCCGATTAAGTCTTGGGTATGATTTTGTCGAAACCCAAATTGACTTAATAACTATGATTCTATTTCATGTTTATTAACCCGGTTATGAATCACTATTCATCTCTGCCTTGGCCAAGGACTTTGGATTAATAACTATGAAACACATAGGAAATTCACTTATCTTCATAAGTGTCGAATCCTTTATTGGCCACTAACAAACTTCCATACATATTAACATAATACCCAACTTATCCCTTTAAACGATAGTGCTAGCTACCAAAAGGATAAATCAAAGTAGAATGTAATATGCACAAAGTTACCATTGTGCCACAAGTCTTAGGATTAATCATGTACTATTGTAACATGAAAATTCTTATTCAACTGAATAAATTCTTCATTAAGAATTTTCATACGGTCATGTTCAGTGAACTTGTTCTCTAACAAGCACCCACATAAATGTACTTACGTCTTACGCTAATGTTGATGGAATGCAACATTCTTGTCCAACAAGCATACAAACTATGTGCAAGTCTTTTATGGATTATTCGATATCCCATCTCGAAACATCCATCGACTTGGAACTGTATTTAAGATCACGGCTTTCAAGGTATGTTCCATGATCACCATCTCTATGCGCAACCATACCTTATAACCATAAGTGATCTAGGGATTTTATCTTAAGTGCAATTATAAGATAAATGCTTTCTCTTAAGATAAAGAAATGCCTTATTCATAATATAATTCCAATAGACTGTATTTACAAGTAGAATACGTCCAATTAGATTGGAACGCCGGGTACCCTACTCTAACAGCGTGGGCATGCTAATTTCCTACGAGAGTTGGAAGAAGGAAGGAGTCTTGAATAGGAAAGAGAAATAAAAGACTATGGAGTATTTATTTATTTATGGACTATTCTATTTTATTAGGATATTTTTGGAGAAAGAATGATCTCTTTATTTTCTACGTACTTTCTCCTAGGATTAGGATTGGACTGGTTTAAATAAAACCAGACTGCATATTTTAGATCGATCATCTTTTATTTTTCTTTTCTCTTGGTTCTCTCCTCTGACGCACGCCAGCTTCTCTTCTTTTCTCTTTTCGTTTCTTTTGTTTTTCTCTTTTATTTTTCATGAATAATTGGTAGGTTTCTCCCATGTTTATGGATAATTAATTTATTTTTCCAGCTAAAGGATTATTCTAGATTTGGCTCTTGATGATTTGTGAGATCTAATTGATTTTATATTCCCTATTCTCTTTTATTTATATATCTCTTGTGATTATTATCAATTGTGTTTTGATTGTTGATGCAAATTGGCCATTTGTTCGATTGTTGAAATGCATATTGTTATTTAGGACGGTTAAATCAGTAATTGTTTGATCGTTCTAATATTTGTAGCAAATAGCATAGTTGATTACTAAGGGTTTTCGATTGTATGCTTAGGGGGATATATGATCTAGTCTAAATGATCCTACATGTGCGTTTGTTGGCTAGAATTGGTGGTCCTTCTAGATCTTATTGCTGTTGATAGATTAAATCCTATGATCGTATCTAAGGTTGTCTGTTGATTAGAGAAATAATTAGAGATCGTATCCTGATTATCGAACAAGTAAGGAAGGATAGGTTGTTAGATTGTACCAATAACCATAACCAGTTTAATCGAGAGTAGGAGAATTATCTTTGCATCTATGATCGAATCGTTGAACCATTTCTATGATTTTTTCCTTTGGTTGGATATTTTCTCTATTTTTAATCACTCATTTTGTTTTCGTATTAGTTAGATTTTATTTTATTTTATTTTTATTAGTTAGATAAATCATCAAAAACCCCCATCATTTTTATTTTTCTTTCTTTCACAAATAGTTGCATCAATACTCTGTCTAACAAATCCCTGTGGATACGACCCTGCTTGCCACTACTACAGTTATTTTAAAAGCAAGAATTTGTTATTGTTGGATTCGACACTCATCATAGTGAATGCATTGTAATGCGTGGATCAAATTATGTTCCGAAAGTCAACAGTCAACGTTGGAAGTCAACGATCAATGTCATGCGTTTGTTATCTATTTTGTTTTTTCAAACGATAATACTATATAAACTGAAAATGGCTAGTACAACCGGAATGTCAACTAACATCACAACGACCAGAACAAGCCTGGACCCAAATTCCCTTCAGCTTACACAGACAGTCAAGAGAACAACCTACAACACTTCTGAAAAAGGAAGACAACAAACTCCGAACACAGGAGACTAGAACCTAGACACAGTCGGGACTTACCAAAAACACCAAAAAATAATGATGATGATGATGATAATAATAATAATAATAATAATAATAATAATAATAATAATAATAATAATAATAATAAACACACCTACAAACAAAAGTAAAGTACAACCTCTCATAGTTCTAGAAGGCCTTGGACGACCACTACTTGACATGAACACACATATCAGTCTCTGAATCCAAAGATGAAAAGGGATAAGCAGATCTACATTACCCAAACCCATAAACTCTAGACAAATTCGAACGACTATGCAGATCTGACGGGGACACAGCGTAGATATAATATCCCCAAAAGTAGGGATGGCAAAATTACCTGGACTCAGCCCGGTCCAGAGCATTTGGGGCAGACTTGACCTGCCCTATTTGTAAAACGGGCCGGGGCGCGTCTGGCCCGTTAGTAAATTCCAGAAAATTAGACCAAAACTCCACAGCAAAAACCGAGCGCCGGTGACCTGTAGCAAGCAACCCAAGGCTGAGGTTGAGACAAGAACCTAAGTGACCAGAGGACCAAGTTTAGGCAGCAAAAACCGAGGGGCGGGCCAGCCTTGCAACACTCGAGAAAGCCGAGAGCTCATAGCCATATCTGAGCCACCCATTTTCTTGTCCCTTTTTGTGCTGAAGAGAGGTATTTTGGCAAAGACCTTGCTACGCTTATTTTAGGTCGAGATTATATATTTTATT
>BKCP01005294.1:714122-746392 GCA_008636005.1 Striga asiatica | reverse complement strand
GGGTTGTCGATGTATTAGGTGATGTTGTGTATAAACCTTCTGAGGCTTTGAGCCAATCTCCATATAACCCCTCTTTCAAGCAGTTACTGAGAATGTCCTCTGCTCTCTTGTCACAAGATTTGTCTATATGTCCAAGACAACCACAATCGAAACTGAAGTTAGTGAGCCTTTCATATTTGAATTGCAATAGCACTTTCCTATCACCCAACTGCACATTAGCACAAAGTAGAATGGGAAGATTGACATCCATAACAACTAAGATTCTAATACATTTGTGTAGCGCCCCCGATTTTTATTTCAGCAGACATCTCGATGATTTATTATATTATGCATTTTAATGCATTTTATTTCCAGAGCTCGACAATTTTCAGATTAATTAGACGTGAGTGTCTATTTAATCATTTTTGAGATAATTAATTTATTTAGACATTTTTTCTTAGCCGAGATATTAGATTTTTCCAGTCTAACGAGGGCCGAGTATTTAACCGTTTTCGGTACCGTCGATTTTATATTTTCTCGACTTCATAGCAATTATCGAGACCAACTATTAACCTTATTTTCCTCAGCCCTTTAAGTGTATATTTTCAGCCACTTCGAGTTATCATCAGCTGCCCCATATTATTTTATTTAAGCTCCAAGTCATTTGGTAAGCAAGAAATTCCTTAAGCTTATTGTGGCATTTCTGTTCGCGAGACTTGGTCAGCATTTTGAGCTGATTTCCAGCCCTCCTCTATCGCCCATACCACTTAAAATAAGGAAGGAAGTGGTGCACTTTCCATCTCCCTCTCTTCACGATATATATATATATATATATATATAGGGCAATATTTTCCTTTTCGTTTCACGTCATTTCCATCAGAAAAATCAGAGCTTTAAGCCGCTTCCCAAAAAGTCGATCTCAGCACCTTATTCCATCACCATAATCTCAACCCTCAAAACGCTCAAGAACCCTTCACCGGCGAGCCGCACCTATTCGTGTGGACGAGGAAGGCCGTTCACCAGCCGCCATACCTTCGAGCGACGTCCGGACACCACGTGTATCAGTCCCGGTTCACGACGAGCAGCACCTTCGTCAGCCCCGTTCACGGCTAGCACACCACGTGCGTGAGGAATAGTAGCGGCAAGCCAAGTTGTCGTCTGAGACTCTTCGATGTATGTTGAAGGATCCTCTTTCTTTTATGAAGTATGTTGAAGGATTAAATAGGCTAAGGATTCATGCGATTATAGTTTGTGTTAATAGTTGGAAATTCATGTGTCTGGTGTGATATTGTTGATGTGGAAATTCTCAGTTAAGGCTCGTGGCTGAGTAATTATTGTCGTATAGCCTCTGTAATTCGTTAATTTTGATGTTTAAAAAGGGTCGGGATAATTGGTTTCAAATTCGTTTATATAATCGGGATTAATTGCCGTTAAATAGAGCCTCTTTTATTTCGAGAGTTGATGTCTTGTGGCTGCGAGTTTCTGTGTTTAGTACCTCTGTTATGAGGAGTTAGCCACCAATTTTGAGTAAAAAATGGCAGCATCAATGTTCACATTAACAACAGCCTTTGGAGAACCCTTTCTTTCACAGCCAACAAAAGAAGAAAGAAAAATGCAGCTGCTCGGCTGATTTTTGTTGAAAAAAGGATGCACTCCTCCTTCTATAGATTGAGGGGGATTCAGATGAAGAAAAGCACCACAACACCAAATACACCACAACCAAAAGAAAAACACCAATAAAAAGAGAAAAGAAAGAAAAAAGGTGTGAGCAAGAAGCAAGAATTTAGCTTCTATGTGTATTTGAGTTGTGAGTTGTGAGTGAGTTTAAGAGTGTTTTGTAAACACGAGGGTATTTCTTTTCTCCTAATAAAATATCTGCAGTAGTCCGAAGACATAGACATTATTGGCCGAACTCCGTTATCAATTTGACGTGCCCAAATTTTCTTTTTTATTTCACTTTTATATATCCGACTTCATGAAAATTTCAGCGTATTTTTCCCAACAACTGGTATCAGAGTCAGATTGTTAATTCTGTAATTTTTTTGTGCGGTGTTACTATTCCGTGAATAGTGCCAATTTTGTCGGCGCTATAAAATTATCTACCAACGTGTTCTGAAACATGGTAGTTCACAAAAATTACCAGAAACGATCCGGCAGAGAAGTCAGATCAGAGTCGAAGTGATGGCTGCAGACGAAGGAAAATGAAAATTGAAAAGTTTGATGGTGCGTACTTTGGCTTTTGGAAGATGCAGATCGAGGATTATCTGTACCAAAAGAATATGTATCAACTACTCACAGAAAAGAAGCCAGAGGATATGAAGGAGGAAGAATGGAGTCTCCTTGACAGATAAGCTCTTGGAGCCATTCGGCTGATGTTATCCCGTAATGTTGCATTTAACATTGCAAAAGAAAAGACGACAACAGGCCTCATGAAGGCTCTTTCCAACATGTACGAGAAACCATCAGCCTCAAACAAAGTTCATTTGATGAGGCGATTGTTCAGACCGAAGGTGCTCCGGTGGCACATCATCTCAATGAGCTCAATACTGTTACAACCCAGTTGAGTTCAGTTGAGATCGAGTTCGATGATGAAGTACGGGCTTTAATACTTTTGTCTTCCCTACCAGAAAGTTGGAATGCTACGGTCACGGCTGTGAGTAGCTCATCGGGAAGCAATAAGTTGAGATTTGATGATGTTCAAAATTTGCTTCTCAGTGAAGAGATCCGACGGAGAGAGTCGGGTGAACCATCAACCTCTTTTGTATTGCATACAGAGTCAAGAGAAAGAAGTTCAACCAAAGAAAACAGACACAACAAATCAAAGGGAAGAAGATCCAAGTCCAGAAATCATCGTAGTTCCCAAAACTCAAAGTCGATCGAGTGTTGGAATTGTGGGAAGATCGGGCACTACAGAAACCAGTGCAAGAGTGCACCGAAGAATCAGGAGGTCAAAGAAGAGGCAAATGTTGTCTCATCCTCAGGAGGAGATATGCTGGTATGTTCTTTGGAGAACAGAGAAGAGTCTTGGGTGTTAAACTCTGGAGCATCCTTTCATGCTACCTCACAGAAGGAACTATTCAAAAATTATGTTCCTGGAAATCTTGGTAAAGTTTACCTAGGTAATGAGCAATCATGTGAGGTTGTAGGGAAAGGTGCAATAAAAATCAAGCTGAGCGGGTCTGTTTGTGAATTGAAAAATTTAATCTCCGTGGGCCAACTAGCCAGTGAAGGCTACACAACAATCTTCCATGGTGATGATTGGAAGATTTCAAAGGGTGCGATGACAATTGCTCGAGGCAAAAAGAGTGGTACTCTTTAAAAGACAACAGGAGCATGTCTTCTGATTGCAGTTGCAGCAAATGAAAATCCCAATCTATGGCACCAAAGACTTGGGCATATGAGTGAAAAAGGGACGAAGATCATTCACTCAAAAGAAAAATTACCAAGCCTTCAGTCAATAGAAATTGACATGTGTGAAGGTTGTATACTTGGAAAGCAGAAGAGAGTCAGCTTTCAGACAAGTAGAAGAACTCCAAAGAAGAAGAAGCTTGAGCTCATCCACTCTGATGTTTGGGGTCCAACGATTATCCCCTCCGTTGGTGGGAAGCAATACATCGTGACTTTTATCGATGATCACTCCAGAAAAGTATGGGTTTACTTCCTGAAACACAAGTCAGAAGTATTTGAAGCTTTCCAGATTTAGAAAGCTATGGTGGAAAATAAGATAGGCTTGAAGATCAAGAAGCTCAGATCTGACAATGGTGATGAATATGTAACCACCAGATTCAAGAAGTTTTGCTATGAGCACGGGATCAGAATGGAGAGAACTGTGCCTGGTACGCCTCAACACAATGGTGTAGCTGAGCGTATGAATCGAACGTTGACTGAAAGAGCCAGAAGCTTGAGTGTGCAGTCAGGCCTACCAAAGCAGTTCTGGGCAGAAGCAGTCAACACAACACCTTACTTGATCAACCGATGTCCATCGGTACCATTGGATCACAAGTTACCAGAAGAAGTATGGAGCGGAAAAGAAGTAAAACTCTCACATCTTAGAGTTTTTGGGTGTGTAGCATATGTGCACATCAGTGATCAAGGTATAAACAAACTTGATCCAAAATCTAAGAAATGTACTTTCCTTGATTATGGTGAAGATGAGTTTGGTTACCGCATATGGGATGATGAAAACAAAAAGATGACCCAAAGCAGAGATGTCATCTTTAATGAAAGAGTAATGTACAAGGACCGGCATAATACAGGTGCCAGCAACTCAGAAACGAGTGGGCCAGTTTATGCAGATGTGGAAGATATCCCAGATAGTCCTATAATGAGGAGTCCTCAGTCAGAGGAATCAAATGAAGAAAGTGATGTGCAATCAGAACCTCCTACTCCAGATATTCAGAAGGTCCTTTCGGCCCCATGTGCCTAACAGGAGATACATGGACTACATGCTGCTGATTGATGGAGGGGAGCCTAAAATTTACATGGAAGTTTGTCAAACCACATATGCTAGCAAGTGGGAGCTTGCCATGAAAGACGAGATGAAGTCTTTGATCTCAAATTATACATGGGAACTAGTCAAGTTACCTATGGGAAAGAAAGCACTTCACAACAAATGGGTGTATCGGGTAAAGGAAGACCATGATGGTTCCAGGAGATACAAAGCCCGATTGGTTGTCAAAGGATTTTAGTAGAAAGAAAAAGTTGACTATACTGAAATCTTTGCTCCAGTTGTAAAGCTCAATACTATCAGGACTGTGTTAAGTATCGTGGCCAGTGAAGAGCTCTATCTAGAGCAATTAGACGTGAAGACTGCATTTCTTCACGGAGACCTGAATGAGGAGATCTATATGCACCAACCTTAAAGTTTTTCAGAAGGAAAGAAGGATATGGTGTGCAAATTGAAGAAGAGCTTGTACGACCTAAAACAAGCTCCAAGACAGTGGTATAGGAAGTTTGATAGCTTCTTGCACAAGGAAGGTTTCCAGAAGTGCAATGCTGATCACTGTTGCTTCTTTAAGAAGTATGAGTCCAGTTATATCATCTTGCTACTTTATGTTGATGACATGTTAGTAGCGGGATTAGATATAAAGGACATCAGAAAATTAAAGATGCAGTTGTCAAAAGAATTTGACATGAAGGACTTAGGTCCAACAAAGAAGATTCTTGGAATGCAAATTACGAGAGATAAGCAAAAGGGAGTTTTGCAGTTATCTCAGGCAGAGTACATCAACCGTGCTTTGCAGAGATTTAACATGGATAAGGCTAAGCCAGTCAGTACACCTTTGGCCAACCATTTCCGTCTATCCAAGGACCAGTCTCCTCAAACACAAGAAGAAGAAGAGTTTATGGCTAAGATTCCTTATGCTTTAGCTACTGGAAGTTTGATGTACGCGATGGTCTCTACGAGGCCAAACATTGGCCATGCAGTGGGAGTTGTTAGCAGGTTTATGTCAAATCCAGGAAAAGCTCATTGGGAAGCAGTCAAATGGATTTTGAGATATCTACGTGACACAACAGAAATATGTCTTTACTTTAGAAAAAGGAGATCTAAAGTTACAGGGCTACGTAGATGCAGAGTTTGGAGGTGAAGTTGATCACCGAAGAAGCACCACCGGTTATGTTTTCACTGTCGGAGCTACAACTGTTAGTTGGATGCCACGGATACAAAAGATTGTTGCTCTATCCATTACATATGTAGCAGTGACCGAAGCCAGTAAAGAATTGATATGGCTTCAAAGATTGTTAGCAGAGTTGGGCTTCACTCAAAAAGAGAGTGTCCTGCACAGTGACAGTCAGAGTTGTTGACCACCGACTTGGTAATTCGTAGATTATTCAGATAAAATCAAGTTACGAATAATTCAACCATACTGACACTGATTCAAGATAGTAATAATGACGTCGGAAGATAGCACCAGGAATGTTTCTCATCTACAAGCAACATGCGATCTCGAAACCACATCTTTTCACTGACATGACGAACTGTAATAACAATCGATTTCCTAAGCTCTCACCGACTCCAGGCTGTCACCGACTTCCGACTTCCTTCTATTGTCTACCGACGCGAATCGCCTACCGACGTTATACCTTCGAACCATCTACCGATGTTACTGAGTTCACCAATACCGAAGCAGGTGATAAGGCGCCTACGCTACCTTCTTACGTTTCGTGCCCAACGTCATGATGATCGTGGGCCCGACCGTCCTAACTGCTCAACTAAAGTTACTTTTTGTACAAATCCTGAATTATTGGAGATCTCGAACAACGTGCAACGAAAAAGTTAATATATATATCCTGAAATTCCCTCAGTGAGGGGGGATTTTAGCTTTTCAGAACTTTGCACTATTTTCACCTCGGTTACGACTCACCGATTACTCATCAATTAATAGAATTCTCATATTATCGTTACTTATCACTTTAATTTGTGTATTATCTACATTAATGATGTTGTTACAAATCCGTATGTTTGGCGCTAGAGGAAGGGCCCTCATAAGTATTTGAGGTTAATCTTCGACGTGCAGACGACAACTACGACTCTGCCACTGTTATCCTGTGTTACAGAACATGTCTCACTCTGGACAAGACAACCCCTCAACCAGGGGAAGTGCAATCAATCCTAATCCCAATCCTCCTGCCGGGCGAGTTAATAACACACATGTGAATCAACTCGCTGGACGAGTCAACAACACTCCCGTGAATCAGCCTACAGGACGAGTCAATAATATTCCGGCGACACCAGATTTAGCGGCGCTTCTTTAGAACCCAGAAATTGCAAAAGGAATCACTGCTCTATTGGCACAAGTTATTCCCAGTACATCAAGGGCTCCTCTGGGGCCGTTTGTAAATCCAGTGGAACCCATCCGACAAGGCGCACAACCGCCCCTAAGAAACGACAATAATCGTGCCGCTGCACACGCAACTTCTCACCCTCAAGACAATAATCGTCAAGGTCCACCAGCAGGATTAGCACCGCCGCCGGACGGTAACAATCTGCAAGAGGCGACGGCCGAAAGTCATCCAGGACATGCTCAGAGAACCGCCGCTCCTGTTCAACCGATACCATTTGACAATCTTTCCGACTTGCGTCAACATATTGAGATAAATCACTTTAACCGACGTGAGAACCCGGAAACCGAGATGCTGAGGAGAAGGGTTGCCGAACTAGAGCTTGAAGCACGACGTGCTACCTAAGTGCGACTGCCACCGAATTTTCAGCCCTCAGAACCAGGTCATGTATACTTGGAAGTTGAATCACCCTTAGCCTCCGTGTTGACTATGGGTCCTATACCCGAAAAAGTGAAAGTCCCTCAAATCGGATTGTATGACGGGACCTCAGATCCCGATGCACATCTCGGACACTACACTTCGTGGATGGATCTCCATGGGGCCACCAACGCCCTACGTTGCAGGATGTTTTCCCTAACCCTGGGTCCTCGAGTACAGAAGTGGTATCATTCATTGCCTCCGCCTTCCATCTGGAAATGGCAGCAGCTCAGGTCAGCATTCCGTTCACACTTTATTGAGGCCCAGGTGTGTCTAATTCCTAAAGAGTCTATTGCGAATATTACTCAACATGAAAAAGAAAGTCTGAAGGAATATGTTGCTCGGTTTAATGAACAAGTTCAGAATATGGAACTGTGTCATCCAGAAACGTTGTTAGTCACCGCCATAGCTGGACGAAAACCGAATTCTATGTTCTGGTGAACTCTTTGTTAGAATAAACCAAGTACTTTTCCAGAATTCCTCGCCCGAGCACAACAACATATCATTGTCGAAGAATCGATGTCGGTTCCCGATTTCAGCTTTTCTTTGAAGGAACCGAAGTCTGAATCTGGTGGCCCAAAAAAGAATAAGAAATCGTTTGGCGGAAAACCAGGAAGGCCTCTATTCGGAGGTCCCTTAAAGGAAGATTACAATTCTCCTGAAGTGAAAGCAGCCTAGAAGAAGTATAGAGATGATCTGAAATCCGGTTATCAAACCGTTTTCTCAGCCGGGGCCGCGACTATTTACGAAGAATTAAAGGAAAAGGAATTTTACCTGAACCCAGGCCAGTCAGGATACCTCCGGAAACAACTGGACAAGTCAAAGTATTGTGACTATCATAAGTCTCCTAGGCATAACACCGACGAGTGTTTCAGTTTATTGGCGGCTTTGTTACGATTAATCGGTCATCCTCAACTCCGAAGGTTCTCGAAGAATCCCGACATTCAAAGGCAGGGACGAAATTTTAAAGCTCTAGAAGAAGATGATGAGGACGACCGAGTTCCGAATCCAAAGAGAATCCGATAAGGCGATAAAGAAGTTTTTGCCTTTACTTCGGATGTTTCCGATTACTCTCAAGATTAAGATCAAAACCCAAAGAGAGCCAGACGAGACCGATCTCCAGATGTTGATCCAGACGCTATCTTGCGAGTGAACACAAGTCACAGCAGAAGGGTCTCTTCCCGACGTCAAGCCAAAGCTTATGGTTGACAACCTTATAACTCCGAAAAACAGGTTCTAACTACCGATCTCCGTGATACAATAAATTCCAGAAATGCCCAATCACGTTTAGCGTGGAAGATGCTAGTCTATTTGCACATCCGCATTTCGATGCACTTATTATCATAGCTCCCATTTGTGGCATACCCCTTCATCGCATTCTGGTGGACACAAGGGCCTACTCGAGCATATTGATGCTCAGGGCGTTCGAAAAGATGGGCCTTGATCCGTCTAAAATCAAGCTTTGTAATGACAAAATTCAAGGATTCAACGGAAGTGTTTCCTGTCCAATTGGAGAAATAACTTTATCCATCTGTTTCGGAGGTCTCGATAACGCTTCGAAGGTCATCATTGAAACTTTCAAAGTCATGGATCTCAAGAATGAGTATAATGCCATCATTGGAAGAACCAATCTTTATAAGCTGCGGGCTGCAGTATCCATTTATAATTATGCATTCAAATTTTCTACATCATGTAGAGAAGGAACGCATTATGGAGAGCAGAAAGAAGCACGATAACTTTTTCTAACCAAACCTTCTAGAGAAATCCATGCCACCGAATTGGTCAATCAAGACGGCCACGAAGAAATTCCTCCATTTGAAAAGGAATCAACCGAAGTCGAAAAACCAGAGATCGAGGTTAAACTGATCCCAAATGGTGCTGAAAACGAGAACTCAGATTCTGGACGGCAACCAGGCAAGGAACCAATCCGAGATGAAGATGAACTTGACCCGAGAACTCAATTCAAGGAAAAAAGTCGTAATGACCGAGCAGAACCTTGTGAAGAAACTGAATTGATCTATGTTGATGAACCGACGTGTCACAAAGCATTAAAAATTTGAGCCAATCTTCAGGAACCGGTAAGAACCCAACTCATTCATTTCTTTCAAAATAATTCTGATGTGTTCGCATGGAAACATGAGGATATGAAAGGGATAGATCCGAAAGTAGCAAGTCACAAACTTAACCTTGACCGAACTGTGAGGCCGGTTGTCCAAAAGCGAAGGAAGTTAGGACCTGATCGACAAAAGGCCTTGGAAGAAGAAGTCCAGAAGCTTATCGATAACAAATTCATCAAGGAAACCAATTATCCTATGTGGGTATCAAACCCGGTTTTTGTCAAGAAAAGTAACGATTTGTGGCGCATATGTATCGATTTTTCGATCTAAACAAAGCTTTTCCTAAGGATAGTTATCCCCTACCACATATTGACTACCTGGTAGACGCCACGTCGGGACATGAGCTCATGAGTTTCATGGACGCTTACTCCGGATACAACCAGATTCCAATGGACCCCGTGGAGGCCAAGCATACCTCATTTTATTCCGCACGCGGATTGTACTGTTATACAATGATGCCCTTTGGACTGAAGAACGCAGGGGCCACTTATCAGCGACTCGTCAACAAGATGTTCTCAGCCTTGATCGGACGAACTATGGAGGTTTACGTTGACGACATGTTGGTCAAGTCGGTGCGAGCAATTGATCATGTCGGTCACCTGCAAAAGATGTTCAACATTTTACGTGATTACTCAATGATCTTGAATCCGAAGAAATGCACATTCGGAGTGGGATCAGGCAAGTTTATAGGATATATGGTGAGTCAACATGGGATCGAAACCAATACAGTAAAAATCCAAGCCATTCAAGATCTCGTCCCTCCGTCGTTGGTGAAGGGTGTTCAAGCCTTAACCGGATGACTTGCTGCCCTCAATCGATTCATTTTGAAGTAAACAGATCGCTGTAAACTATTTTTTGATGCCATCAATGAGGGAAAGTGTTTTGAATGGACGGAAGAATGTCAAAAAGCACTCCAAAGTATCAAAGAAGTGCTCACCCAGTCTCCAACTTTGCAGAAACTGACTCCCGAGGAGATGTTATATCTTTACTTAGGGGTGAGTAGTTCGGAAGTTAGTGCAGTCCTCGTCTGTGAAGAAGCGAAGCAACAGTTTCCAATATATGACATCAGTAAAGCCTTACATGACGCCGAACAGCGTTATCCACCCATGGAAAAGCTTTTGCACTAGTCACTGCTGCTCGGAATCTGCGACCTTACTTCCAAGAACATTCAATAACTGTTTTTACGTCATTCCCTTTGAGACAAATATTACACTGACCAGACACCTCGAGAAGGATGGTCAAATGGGCTGTGGAACTCAAACATTTCGATATCCTTTACAAATCGAGAACCACAGTCAAAGCTCAAGTGCTCTCCGACTTCATTGCGGAGTTCACGCCAACAATAGAAGTCAAAGATGACAATCAGCCCTGGGTCCTGTATGTTGATGGATCTGCAACTGCTAACTGAGGGAAGAGGGTTTGTTCTTGCCGACCCCGAAAACAAATTGTTTTGTCATTTTGTAAAATTCCTTTTTCCTACCACAAACAACGAGGCTGAATACGAAGCTCTATTGTCCGGATTAAATTTGGCAGAATCCATGAACCTCAAACACCTTAAAGTCTTCACAGATTCACAGCTACTCGTCCATCAAATCAATGGTACTTTCGAAGTCAAAGATGTTAGAGTAGGGTACCCGGCGTTCCAATCTAATTGGACGTATTCTACTTGTAAATACAGTCTATTGGAATTATATTATGAATAAGGCATTTCTTTATCTTAAGAGAAAGCATTTATCTTATAATTGCACTTAAGATAAAATCCCTAGATCACTTATGGTTATAAGGTATGGTTGCGCATAGAGATGGTGATCATGGAACATACCTTGAAAGCCGTGATCTTAAATACAGTTCCAAGTCGATGGATGTTTCGAGATGGGATATCGAATAATCCATAAAAGACTTGCACATAGTTTGTATGCTTGTTGGACAAGAATGTTGCATTCCATCAACATTAGCGTAAGACGTAAGTACATTTATGTGGGTGCTTGTTAGAGAACAAGTTCACTGAACATGACCGTATGAAAATTCTTAATGAAGAATTTATTCAGTCGAATAAGAATTTTCATGTTACAATAGTACATGACTAATCCTAAGACTTGAGGCACAATGGTAACTTTGTGCATATTACATTCTACTTTGATTTATCCTTTTGGTAGCTAGCACTATCGTTTAAAGGGATAAGTTGGGTATTATGTTAATATGTATGGAAGTTTGTTAGTGGCCAATAAAGGATTCGACACTTATGAAGATAAGTGAATTTCCTATGTGTTTCATAGTTATTAATCCAAAGTCCTTGGCCAAGGCAGAGATGAATAGTGATTCATAACCGGGTTAATAAACATGAAATAGAATCATAGTTATTAAGTCAATTTGGGTTTCGACAAAATCATACCCAAGACTTAATCGGGAAATTAGATGTCGAAAGGATTTTACATGTATGGAGTTGTAATCGGAATAGGTTTACTCGCTATTCACTTAATACTAGATTCATGCTACTTGCTAGGTGTTACCATGATATGTGGGTTCATAAATTAAAGGGTTAATTCATGAATAAGAGTTAATAAGATTTAACTCAAATTACAAAGTGTTGTAAACCCACTACTAGTATTAAGGTGAACCTAAAAGGTCACACTAATTATGAACAAAGGTAAAGATTGTATTTCTAATGGTTAGAATTAATTGATAAATATCTAATTTGATTAGATATCAATTAAAGGAATATATTAATCAATAAGATTGATTAATTACATTTTGGATATTACTTTAGTAATTAAGGTAATTACTAAATTAATAAAGTTGAATTTTAAAATAGGATTTTAAATTTCAAAAATCCAAAATAATAATAATATGATTATTATAATATTGGGAAAATGATATAATAATAAAGTCTTGAGAAAGATTCTCAAGATTTATTATCCAATTATTATTTATATCTTTAAATATGATTTAAGGATTAAAATAATAAATATGATTATAATAAAATGGTTGTTGATGGTTGTTTGAACTACTTAACATATCTTATTATTTTCAAAGTCAAAAGTTAGTAAATACTATTTAAATAAAATTTGATTTTATTTAATATTACTAAATGTTGATTATTTTATGCTAAAATGTTTAGTATAAATATATGCAAAATGGTTTTGCATTTAAGTGAAGTTTTTGATCCTAAATTTCTAAGTGTTAGAAAGAGAAGAAAGTGTTCTTCATAAAACTTCAAGAAAGAGTTCTTAAAATTCCCAAATAAAATTCATAAATATTCCTATACAAGAAAACCGAGTCTTTTCTACTAGCGAAGGAAAGTCGTCGGAACCGGGCTTCATAGGGTGGATACGTTTAGAGGGAAGACACTTGGATTCCTCTAGCGAGTAACCTCAAGTCGTTGAAGTTACAACCGGGAACCGATTCCCTCATCCATCATCAATAGTGAAGGAGTTCAAGACATTCGGTAAATATTTTTACTAGTATTTACTTTATAGTAACAAATCAAAATTTGTATATGATGCATGTTTTAAAGATGACGATCAGTTAATTCGCAATTAGTATGTACGGGTGTTGTATTTATACGATAAATACTTACTTTAAAAATTTTAAATTCCGCTGCGTACAGCCCGTACGGTACTATCGAACCCAACAGTGGTATCAGAGCCACGGTTATCGTCTTTAAAACAGATTTTGATTTGTTAAGACTTATGAGATAAGCAATATAATTAATTTTTTATATGATAAAAATATTAATTATAAAATTAAAAATCGTTTTTAAGCCACACGAGTCGTGTGACCTTGTCACACGAGTCGTGTGGCATGAAGAAAAATTTTGATTTTAGCTTCGTGATTTTCACACGAGTCGTGTGACCTTGTCACACGAGTCGTGTGAGCTCACACGAGTCGTGTGACGAGCCACACGAGTCGTGTGAGTCTGGGAAAAATTTTGATTTTCAATTCGTATTTTTCACACGAGTCGTGTGATAAGATCACACGGGTCGTGTGACCCTCACACGAGTCGTGTGACTCATAAATTGATATTTTATGTTCATTTCATTAGATGAATGTTTTAGGGATGATCATGAGCCTCATATTCATTATGTTTGAATGGATGTTTTCATTTTCAATATGATTGAATGAATGAATGGATGTTTAATTATGTTTTCAATATGATTGAAGAAATGTAATTTATCGAGACCTGCGAGTCTCTTGAGATGAAATTTGTAAAATTTTAAATTTTGTATCGTTAGAGATTAGATCAAGGTGGAGACCGTTCGATGACAAAGGCCCACGCATGTGTGGGTAATTTTACAAGTTGTAATCTCGAAGGCCTGTGCTTGTACGGGTAGATAGAATAAATGTAATAGAAGTAGTTCTACTATTTGTTTTATCACGTACATATGCATAGATCCATTTTGGCTCGAATGGATCGAATAGGAAAGGACATGATCATCCCACCATGCATTAGATGTATGTTAGGTTTATTTACGCTTTCGTTTCATTAGATGACTGAAACTGGTAAATAAACGTAAAGATGGTAATCGATGAGATCAAGGAACCCAAACGGATTAATTTGATTAATTCCATATCAAATCAATAATGGATAAAAATAAGTTGGAACTTATTAATCCAGGCCTTCCATCAAAAGTAGATGACATGAGATGCTACGATGTTTTATCATTGGCCACGAGTCGTGGGATGATTCTATGTCGAAAGCTGTGAACTCTATTAAATATATTGATATTCGTGAGACGGATTCCTCTTTGTGTTGGCCATGAGTCGTGGGACACTCTGGTGGGCCGTTATCATGAAAGTTTTGATGGGTTTGATTTGACACCGAGTAATATATATGGAGTCATAAAATTGAGGTATATAAGGAAAGGTGAGGCAAAACATCTTGAAGGTTGTATAGAGATACAATTGTCAAAAAGTTGACTACCGATAAAATTGTTTCATGGTGGCATCATAAAATTGGGACATGAAATATTTTTATTGGACTTCAAGCCCACTATGAAAATAATGATTTTCATAATTATAATGAGGTTCTAATTAAATTAGTGGGAGACATTTAATGTTAAAGACCTAATATTAAATGAATATAAATTCCATAGTCTAATTATTTTCTGCTTCGTTTGTTATTTTTGTAGATCAAACTACTAAAATGGCTAAGAATCCAATCGCGAGTATCCTTGATCATAATAAATTAACTGGTCCCAACTTCAATGATTGGTTGAGGAACCTAAAGATTGTTCTTCAGTCTGAGAAGCGAGAGTATGTTTTGGAAACAGCTCCTCCTCCTCCACCGGAGGATCAGACTGCTGAAGAGTATGGAGCCTACTTGCGTCATGTTGATGACAATCTCCAAGCTCGGTGCTACATGCTAGCATCAATGTCTAATGAGCTACAGAGACAGAACGAATTACTGAATAATGCTTCTGAAATCCTAACTCACCTGCAAGAGTTGTATGGTGATCGGACGCGACAAATTAGATATCAGATATCTAAAGAGCTTTTCAGGTGTCGTATGACCGAGGGCTCTTCAGTTCATGATCATGGACTGAAGATGATAGCTCTTGTGGAAAGACTCGAATCACTTGGAGTCATTATGGATAATGAACTCTATGTGGATTTATTGTTGCAATCTCTGCCAGCGTCATTCGATAACTTTGTCGTTAACTACAACATGCATAATATGGAAACTGATCTTCCAGGATTATTAAACATGTTGAAGACGGCTGAGTCCACCATTAAAAAGGACAAGCCGGTACTTCTTGTTGGATCCACTTCCGGATCAAAGGCTACTAAGTCTAAGAAAAGGAAGAGGAAGGGAAAGGTTCCCAATAAGCCCAACAAGAAGGCATATAATGATAAAGGGAAGAACAAACAGAAGGTTAATTCTCAGGCCGATCATGAATGTTTTCATTGTGGCAAAACTGGGCACTGGAAGAGGAACTGCAAGGAGTATCTTGCTAGTCTGAAAAGTTCAGGTATTTATTTTGTTGAAGTTAACTTGTCTGTTAACGATTCTTCTTGGGTATTGGATACCGGCTGTGGCTCACATATTTGCAATGATTTGCAGATGATGGCAAGAAGTAATATGCTAGATGGTGAAGAAACAATCCTAAGGATGGGCAATGGGGCAAGAGTTGCTGCTAAAGCTATTGGGACTGTTTATCTAGCATTGAATAATGATGTAAAGATTTGTCTATCAAACTGTTTGTATGTTCCGGATTTAATAAAAAACATTATTTCTATTCCAATATTGGATAAGGAAGGTTTTAAGTTTGTCATTGAAAATGGAAAATGTTCTATTTTCAAAGACACAACTTTTATTTATTCTGGAAATTTGACAAATGGGTTGTATACCATTACACCACAAAGTCCCATCCTAACCATTCAACAAAATAAAAGGAAATTAGATAATCATAGTTCATTCACAATTTGGCATGCTAGATTAGGTCATATATCCGAAAAACGGATTCACAAATTGGGACCTAAACTCGACCTTAGGGGAGAGGATAGGTTGCCTACATGTGAGTCATGTCTTAAAGGTAAAATGACTAAATCACCATTTGTTGGACAAGTGGAGCGAGCTAAAGGTTTGTTGGATTTGATCCATACAGATGTTTGTGGACCACTAAACGTTAGTGCAATGGGGAACTATCACTATTTCATAACCTTCACTGATGATTATTCACGGTATGGTTATGTTTACCTATTGAGGTACAAATCTGAAGTATTTGAAAAGTTCAAAGAATTCAGAAATGAAGTGGAGAAACAAATTGGTAGAAATATTAAAGTTCTTCGATCAGATCGAGGAGGTGAATATTTGACTAATGAGTTTCTTGATTATTTAAAAGATAATGGGATTGTCTCACAGTGGACGCCTCCTGGAACTCCACAACTCAATGGGGTTTCAGAAAGGAGGAATCGAACATTGTTGGACATGGTTCGATCGATGATGAGTACCACTGATCTACCTCTTTCATTCTGGGGCTATGCCTTAGAAACAGCAGCATATATTTTGAATAGAGTGCCAAGTAAAGCTGTACCCAGCACACCTTATGAGATATGGTGTGGTAAATCACCCTCATACAAATATTTACGAGTATGGGGTTGTACTGCTTATGTAAAGCAGTTAGTGGGAGGTAAGTTGGATATGAGATCCATCTTATGTAAATTTGTGGGGTATCCTAGAGAGTCTATTGGATACTATTTCTATGATCCCTCTGAACAAAAGGTGTTTGTTTCGAGGAATGCTGTATTCTTAGAGAAAGATTTTATCTCAAAGAATAGCGGAGTCATAGAACTTAATGAAGAACAACCACAAATTCCACTAAGTACCACGGAAAACATACCAGTAGAGACTGGACCATCTAAAACACAACCTCTTCGGAGATCCGAAAGGGTTTCTAGGGCGCCTGAAAGGCTATACCTATTGTCAAAAGACAATGAAGAGGGATTCCTTTTGGATAATGATCCAATAAGCTATGATGAGGCAATGTTGGACATTGACTCAGATAAATGGCAAGAAGCTATGCAATCCGAAATAGATTCCATGTATTCAAACAAAGTATGGACTTTGGTTGATCCACCACAGGGTATTGTACCCATAGGTTGTAAATGGGTTTACAAGCGAAAACGTGGTGTAGATGGAGAAGTAAATACTTTTAAAGCAAGACTGGTTGCTAAAGGTTATACTCAAAAACAAGGTGTTGATTATGAGGAAACTTTTTCACCAGTAGCAATGCTTAAATCTATTCGGATATTGCTAGCCATAGCTGCGTATTATGACTACGAGATATGGCAAATGGATGTGAAAACTGCTTTTCTTAATGGAAATATTAAGGAAGACATTTATATGAAACAACCGCAAGGTTTCATATCCAATGGGAGTGAACAAATGGTTTGTAAACTTCAAAGGTCTATTTATGGACTTAAACAAGCTTCGAGGAGTTGGAATATTCGGTTTGATGAAACGATCAAAACGTTTGATTTTCATAAGAATCCGGATGAACCATGTGTTTATAAGAAGGTTAGTGGGAGTGCAGTTACATTTGTTGTTCTATATGTTGATGACATCCTACTCATTGGGAATGATGTAGGGATGTTGCAGTCAACTAGGACATGGTTGTCAAAACAGTTTTCCATGAAAGACTTGGGAGAAGCATCCTTTATCCTAGGGATAAAAATCTATAGGGATAGATTTAAACGGATGATCGGACTATCCCAGTCGACGTACATAAATAAGGTGCTACAACGGTTTAGCATGGAAGAATCCAAACGAGGATATATTCCAATGAGTCATGGGATTTCTCTTTCTAAGACGATGTCTCCAAAGACACCTGAAGAAAGAGAACGGATGAGTCATATACCTTATGCATCAGCTATTGGTAGCATTATGTATGCAATGTTATGTACAAGACCTGATGTGGCTCATGCACTTAGTGTAACGAGCAGATATCAGTCTAATCCAGGTGAAGAACACTGGAAAGCCGTTAAGATGATTCTTAAGTACTTACGAAGGACTAAGGATATCTTTATGGTATACGGCAATGGAGAACTGAAACTAGAAGGCTTTACTGATTCTGGTTTTCAGTCCGATAAAGACGACTATAAATCCATGTCTGGATACTTATTTACTCTGAATGGAGCAGCAGTTAGTTGGAAAAGTTCCAAACAAGAAACAATTGCTGACTCTACGACAGAGGCTGAATATATTGCTGCATCTGATGCTGCAAAAGAAGCTGTTTGGATAAGGAACTTTATCCAAGGGTTGGGTGTAGTACCATCCGTTGTTGATCCAATAATGATTTATTGTGATAACAATGGGGCTATTGCGCAAGCAAAGGAGCCAAGATCTCATCAAAAATCCAAACACATTATGAGGCGATACCATTTGATTAGAGAAATCATTGGTAGAGGCGATGTCGTGATGGAGCGAGTCGACTCAGCAGAAAATATAGCAGACCCCTTAACTAAACCCTTATCACAGAAAGTGTTCGAAGGACATCTTGAGAAGATGGGTCTTAGATACATGAGTGATTGGAACTAGGGCAAGTGGGAGATTGTTAGAGTAGGGTACCCGGCGTTCCAATCTAATTGGACGTATTCTACTTGTAAATACAGTCTATTGGAATTATATTATGAATAAGGCATTTCTTTATCTTAAGAGAAAGCATTTATCTTATAATTGCACTTAAGATAAAATCCCTAGATCACTTATGGTTATAAGGTATGGTTGCGCATAGAGATGGTGATCATGGAACATACCTTGAAAGCCGTGATCTTAAATACAGTTCCAAGTCGATGGATGTTTCGAGATGGGATATCGAATAATCCATAAAAGACTTGCACATAGTTTGTATGCTTGTTGGACAAGAATGTTGCATTCCATCAACATTAGCGTAAGACGTAAGTACATTTATGTGGGTGCTTGTTAGAGAACAAGTTCACTGAACATGACCGTATGAAAATTCTTAATGAAGAATTTATTCAGTCGAATAAGAATTTTCATGTTACAATAGTACATGACTAATCCTAAGACTTGAGGCACAATGGTAACTTTGTGCATATTACATTCTACTTTGATTTATCCTTTTGGTAGCTAGCACTATCGTTTAAAGGGATAAGTTGGGTATTATGTTAATATGTATGGAAGTTTGTTAGTGGCCAATAAAGGATTCGACACTTATGAAGATAAGTGAATTTCCTATGTGTTTCATAGTTATTAATCCAAAGTCCTTGGCCAAGGCAGAGATGAATAGTGATTCATAACCGGGTTAATAAACATGAAATAGAATCATAGTTATTAAGTCAATTTGGGTTTCGACAAAATCATACCCAAGACTTAATCGGGAAATTAGATGTCGAAAGGATTTTACATGTATGGAGTTGTAATCGGAATAGGTTTACTCGCTATTCACTTAATACTAGATTCATGCTACTTGCTAGGTGTTACCATGATATGTGGGTTCATAAATTAAAGGGTTAATTCATGAATAAGAGTTAATAAGATTTAACTCAAATTACAAAGTGTTGTAAACCCACTACTAGTATTAAGGTGAACCTAAAAGGTCACACTAATTATGAACAAAGGTAAAGATTGTATTTCTAATGGTTAGAATTAATTGATAAATATCTAATTTGATTAGATATCAATTAAAGGAATATATTAATCAATAAGATTGATTAATTACATTTTGGATATTACTTTAGTAATTAAGGTAATTACTAAATTAATAAAGTTGAATTTTAAAATAGGATTTTAAATTTCAAAAATCCAAAATAATAATAATATGATTATTATAATATTGGGAAAATGATATAATAATAAAGTCTTGAGAAAGATTCTCAAGATTTATTATCCAATTATTATTTATATCTTTAAATATGATTTAAGGATTAAAATAATAAATATGATTATAATAAAATGGTTGTTGATGGTTGTTTGAACTACTTAACATATCTTATTATTTTCAAAGTCAAAAGTTAGTAAATACTATTTAAATAAAATTTGATTTTATTTAATATTACTAAATGTTGATTATTTTATGCTAAAATGTTTAGTATAAATATATGCAAAATGGTTTTGCATTTAAGTGAAGTTTTTGATCCTAAATTTCTAAGTGTTAGAAAGAGAAGAAAGTGTTCTTCATAAAACTTCAAGAAAGAGTTCTTAAAATTCCCAAATAAAATTCATAAATATTCCTATACAAGAAAACCGAGTCTTTTCTACTAGCGAAGGAAAGTCGTCGGAACCGGGCTTCATAGGGTGGATACGTTTAGAGGGAAGACACTTGGATTCCTCTAGCGAGTAACCTCAAGTCGTTGAAGTTACAACCGGGAACCGATTCCCTCATCCATCATCAATAGTGAAGGAGTTCAAGAAATTCGGTAAATATTTTTACTAGTATTTACTTTATAGTAACAAATCAAAATTTGTATATGATGCATGTTTTAAAGATGACGATCAGTTAATTCGCAATTAGTATGTACGGGTGTTGTATTTATACGATAAATACTTACTTTAAAAATTTTAAATTCCGCTGCGTACAGCCCGTACTGTACTATCGAACCCAACAAAAGAACCTCGGCTAACTCTATACTTAGCTTTGGTGAAGTGGAAGTTGTCCCAATTTATCGCTCAAGTCGAGCATATTCCCCGAACTTTGAACGTGCAAACCGACGCCCTGTCACGATTGGCGTCGCGTGTTGGAATGGAAAGTGTTGAGTACGTGCAAGTCGGACAACAGGACCTACCATCAGCCAACTCAACCGAAGTCCTGAACACCAATGTGGCTGCGCCCCACATGCCTCCGACTTGGATAGATTCTATCAAACAGTATCTCACCACTGGGGCCTTGCCTGATGATCCAAAATAAGCTCGAGCCCTGCGTATCCGAGTTGCGCGATTCATGTTAGACGGTGCAGTTTTGTATAAGTGCGGCTACTCAGTCCCGTTGTTAAAATGCTTGACTGAGCAGGAGTCAAAATATGTCCTCGAAGAAGTACATGAGGGAATCTGTGGTTCGCACCCCGGAGCTCACGCATTAGCCTACAAGATTCTACGACAAGGTTATTACTGGCCGACCCTGAGGTCAGATGCTACAGATTGGGTTCACAAATGCCCGAAATGTCAAATGTTCGTGCCAAATGTAAACCAGTCCCCAGAAACTCTTAAGTCCGTCTACAGCCCATGGCCCTTTGCCAAGTGGGGAATCGATCTGATTGGCCCTTTACCGACTGGGAAAGGAGGAGTCAAATTTGCAGTGGTCGCTGTCGACTACTTCACTAAATGGGCAGAGGCAGAACCTCTGGCTACAATCACCGAACGAAAATGATCGACTTTATATGGAAATCCATAGTCTGCCGATACGGAATCCCAATTCGAAGGAAGACGACTTGAAGAATTTTGCAACGTGTATGGAATTAAACATTTCTACTCCTCTTCGTATCATCTGCAAGCGAGTGGCCAAGTTGAAGCCGTAAATAAGATCATTAAGAATGGTCTCAAGATGTAATATCCCTTTAAGTTATTAGTAAAGTGCCAGTTTTTGTTCCAAGATTGAACTAATTTCGAGGCCAAGTATTCAGTTATAAGTTCGAAATTAAGATTTGTTCTAGGAACAAGCCACATGAGTTGTGTGGGAGGAGCCACACGAGTCGTGTGACAAGGCACACGAGTCGTGTGGGAGGAGAAGAAAAGGAAAGTTAGCTTCGGCTTTTTCACACGAGTCGTGTGACAAGGCACACGAGTCGTGTGACCCAAGCCACACGAGTCGTATGAGGTCGCACGAGTCGTGTGACATGCCACACGAGTCGTGTGACCGACAGAAAAATCTGATCATTGAGATTTCGATTGTGATCTCAATTAGAGTCTATTTTCAGGCATTATTTATGAAATTGTGAAGTATACAAGTTAATCTTGAACTTGTTTATGTTTATTTATGTTTATAAATTTTATTTTGTTTATTATGTTAATTTCTTCATTCCATCTTCATGTCTTCAATTTGTGCCTATAAATAGAGGCCTAAAATTCAGAGATTTTACACCAAAGAAAATTATCAAAGTTATATAAGTTCATAAGAGAGAATAAGTAGTAGAAATTTTGGTGAAGTGAAGAATTTGAAAGTGAAGAATCAAGTTTCGATTTCTAGCAAGAAGGAGGTAATTTATTTATCTTAAAGTTTCATACTAAAGTTCATGCTTTGGTAATGAGTTTAGATGTTGATGAGTATATATATCATGATTTAGAAGTTGAATTATAATTGATTCTATGAATACAAGGAGTTAAAGTTGTTTCAAGATCAATTATATGATATATGTGCTTGATTTGAATGAGATTTTTATAAGGATAAGAATAAGCTGGAAAAGTATGATTTAAATGAGTAATTGTTGTGTAAATAAGGAGTACATAAGAAAAAGAATTAAGTTATTTGGCATAGTATAGCTTGAGTTATAGATTTTTGAAGTTGATCATGCAAGATGAATTTTATGTTCACTGTTCTAGTTGTGACTTTAAATTCTAATAACTCTATGTATATGCATGTTAAAATTATGAAATTTTTATGACATGTCTAAATATGAGTTGAGAATATGACTGTTAAATTTCATGATTTAAAGTTGAGAAATGTATGAGTTAAGATAATTAGATGGCATATATATAAAGATAATTATATATGCAAGAATATTCATTATATGTTCAAGGTTTTAAAGTGAGATTATTTTGAAATATTCTCATATAAGTGATGAGCAATTTGACAAAGTTTTAGGTTAATATGTTGAGTATACAATTTTATAAAGATTGTTTTAAGTCTCGCATATTAAAATCATAATTGAGTGTTATGATTAAAAGTTGAATTGTATGAGTATTATGTTGAAATTTTTAGTACCAATCAAGTTTAAGATAAGTTTAATAGTTTATAAATTTTTATAAATTATGTTTATGATGTTGGAAAGAGTTAATCATGTTTTGAGTTAATGTGAAATTCAGTTTATTTTCACTTTCGAGTTATTTAAGTGACATGCGAGTATAAGCCAATATCTAAGATTTGGAAAATATGATTTATATGGGTTAAGTATTTGACCTTGAGTAAAAGTTCAAGAAAAGTCAAGTTTTAGTATTCAATTGAGCAATAGCATGCCTATTGAATCTCTTTAAGATTTGGATAAGTTATCTGTTAGAGTTAAGAATCCTAGCATTTTATTGAGTATACGAGCATAGTACTTAGTATATTTTTTTATATTTTTATGTAGCTTGAGGAGTTAGCTACACAAGAACAACACTTACGTTTTTCAAAAGAAGAAAGTTGGGAACCCAGCCTGGGTATTACATTGAGTATAATATTGATATCATGTCCGAGGTATGTGTTGTAGCAAATTATTTTATTACCGAGTACCGAATCGAATGATCCATTTCCCGGGTCGATCTCTCGAGGAAGGCGGTTCGGAATCTAGAATTGGTGTTGATGACACACGAAAGCAAAATAAATCCTAAATACTCTAATCACAAGTAGGGTTTGAACTATCAACTAGGAAATAACAGAAAATGCATAAAACATAAATTAACTAAAAAACATGAAACAAACAATGATAAAGAAGCTAGGGAATCGAGAATATTTGTTTTGGTTCGAATTGCAGTTAACGGGCAAGTGATTGTTCGGTTAAATGATTCGAATAACCTACTCGTTCAGAGATTCATCCTCAATAACTTTTTTTAACAAGATAACAAACGTGAACGACAAATTAACGATTCGTTTAACACCTAGGCAATACAGTTACGAACAAGCCTAGTTTATACAAGCCTAGATCGATTGGCTCCTCCCCTTTCGGTTCTAAGAGCCGATTAAATTATCCTAGAAGATGGTTAATCAACTAGTCCATTTAGAATTAACAACATCATGCAAGAACAAATCAAATTCAATTGAAAATCAATTGGAGATTGAAGTGTCACCCTTCAACAATTCTTAACATTCAAGCATAATCATCGAAAACCCTATTTAAGATTAGCTCGTATGAATTGAACAATCAACGAACACAATAATCACAAACGAAACCAAAACATCATCCCCTATCCCTAGTAATTGGGTTTAGCCACTCATATTCAATTCAACACCATCAACCACAATAATCAAAACAATCATATTCATGGATTAAATGAATTGAAAACTTACGATTAAAACGGAATTGAGAGTTGAATCTGAAATACAAAATTAATCCGAAAGTAATGAAGAAATCAAAGTGAAAAACAAGATCAAGATGGTGTTTTTAGGATACGAGAAGGGGAAAAAATGGGCTTTTGGGGGATTTTTTTGGTCTGGGAACGAGTCCCAATGAAAGGTCCCCTCAAAATCGAGCAAAATCGTGGTTTATAAAAAATCTGGTCGCACAGGGGTTAGCGCCGCTAAGGTCTCCTGGGCAGCAGGCTCTGGGGTCGTTAAGGGGTCGCTAGGCCTTAGCGCCGCTAAGGACTGGACTGCGCGACTTTGCGCTTCGGCTTCGTTTGAGATCGCCCGATTGTGCACAAGTATCCGATCATATATCGACCAGTTTACAAATTCAGTTTAAGTTACTGGAACAGATTTCCAGTCCAGATATATACCAACGATCATGATATTGTATTATTATTGCTGTTTACTTTAGTATGGGTGATTTTGGGGTACAAGAGAATCAGTACTCACCCCCATTGTGTTTTTCAAGTAATGGGGTCGGGCCAGAGGTGTGAGCTCAAGATGTGGTGGTGGTGGTCGTACACTTATTTCAGTGGACATTTATTATGAATTTGATATGTCTGTATAATTAATCACGTTTTTAAGTATTTCCGCTATGCATATTAAGACTTGAATTTGCATTTTAATAAATTTCAGATTTCAGGTTTTTACCATTTCAGAAGTATGAATATGGTACAGTTAAATGCAAGTTTAAATAAATTTGTTTTCTTTATGTCTAAAGTAGTATTAGACAAAGTTTAAAGATAAACGGATTTTCAGAAAAGATAAGTTTGAGTAGCATCCCGAGTTAGTCGCAAAAGGTTTCGAAAGATGTATAAGTATTTTCGAAGCAAAAGTTGCGAAAAATTTACTCTGATAAGCGGGGTGTTACAGGTGGTATCAGAGCTAGAGTTTAAGTGCTCTGTATACTAAAAGTTTAAGTTTCAGAAAAACCGACCACACCACACTCACACCTCGCCGACAACCAGGTAAGTGTTGTTAAGGGTTTTTATGAAAGTTTTTATATATAAGCAAATTATTAAGTCTATGCTCAATAGGATTCAGATATCCGAACTTTAAAAATCAGAAAAGATGTTCAATCAAAGATTTTAAGTGATATCAGATTTACTCCCTATCAGATTTCAGAAATCTAGATTATCGAGTTATTTAGTAACTCGTCAAGAAATAATGGCTTATCTAGAAATCAACATTTCATTTCCAATTGTGCTAAAGTCTATCCTATATTCTGGGGTTAATAATTTAGATGGCACGAAGGGTGAACCACTCTCAGAGGGAGATGACGTCGGCAAAAGTAGTTGCCTAGTTCCGTGGCTACAATGCTGAGAAGTTTTCTGGACAAGGAGATCCCCGTCTTGTGGACGAATGGATCCAAGATCTGGAGTCAATCTTTGAGATTACTAAGTGCTCAGAGAAACATCGCATTCTCTGTGCTCAGTTGCAAATGACTGGAGATGCCCGTCTCTGGTGGAACTCTTATTGGGGCATGCGCCCTGGTGAGAAAGAGAATCTCACTTGGGACCAGTTCAAAGAGATGCTGAAGGAAAAGTACTACCCTGACTACTATAAGACTGAGATGGAACGCCAATTCTTGGCGTTAGCAGGGTAATCTCTCAGTAGATGAATATGAGCAAGATTTTACTCGTTTGGGATCCTTTGTACCAATCTAATAGAAACAGAGGCAAAGAAGGCAAAACGTTTTCGAGATGGCCTTCTACCCTCGATCTGTCACCATGTAGCTGGACATAATATTCAGACTTATGCTGATATTGTGGCCAAGGCTCATGAGATCTAGGCTAGTCTTAGAAGGGGAGGTGATCAAGTCTGCGTGCAGCCATTACCTCAACTTCTAGCATTACCACCAGCTCAGTTAGTACCTGTTCAACAAGGAAAGAATGGGAAGAACAAGAGAAAGTGGAAAGGTCACAAGAATGACCGCAAAAATAAACAGAAGCAGCAACGTGAACAGGTTCCAGCTTGTGTCACTTGTGGATGGCATCACAGAGGAGAGTGTCTAGCTGGACAAAATGTATGCTACCATTGCTGGAAGCTTGTCATGGTATGAAGAACTGTCCAGATAGGCAGCAGCAGCAGCAGCAGCAGCTTCAGGGACAACCTCAGCAGCAGAGGAGAGGAGGACAACAAGCTCAGGTCTATGCTATTAATCAAGCTGAAGCCAAGCAGAACCCAGGTACTATGCATGGGATAATTATTTTGAATGATATGCCTATATTTGCACTATTCGATACCGGAGCAACGCATTCGTTTGTGTCAGAGCAATGTATAGACGCAATTGGAGTTCAACTTATTAACACTGTTGACCCTCTTGAGGTAAGTTTAGCCTCAGGAAGGAAAATAGAGACGAGCTCAAAGGTGGAGAACCTTAGTGTTAATATAGGACGAAAAATCTTGAAATTAGAGGCATATGTTATCGAAATGAGAGACTTCGATCTCATACTTGGTATGGATTGGCTAACGAATTATCGTGCTGATATTCGTTGCCATGAGAGAGAGGTAATTCTGTATCTTCCAAAAGATAATCAAATTACTTTCTATGGTGCAAAGATAAGAACCCTACCACGTGTAATCTCTATGGCAAAGGCGAGAAAGATTCTGCAAAGGGAAGATTGCCAAGGTTACTTGGTGAGCATTGTCGAAGATGATTCGAAAGCACAGACACCTCATGATATTCCAATTGTTCGTGAGTTTGTAGATGTGTTTCTGGATCAATTACCAGGAGGACCACCCAACAGACAAGTGGAGTTCAAAATTGACCTTGTTCTAGGAGCAGCACCAGTGTCGAATGCACCATATCGAATGGCACCGAAGGAGTTACAAGAGTTGAAGACCCAAATTCAGGAGTTGTTGAAGCTTGGTTTCATCAGACCAAGTGTTTCACCTTGGGGAGCACCTGTTTTATTCGTCAAGAAGAAGGACGGATCCATGAGAATGTGTATCGATTATCGGGATTTGAACCGATTAACGATAAAGAATAAGTATCCACTTCCGAGGATAGATGATTTGTTCGATCAGTTGAGAGGAGCTTGTGTATTTTCAAAGATAGATTTACGTTCAGGCTATCATCAACTGAGGATTAAAGAATCTGACGTAGCCAAGACTGCATTTAGAACAAGATATGGACATTACGAGTTCGTGGTTATGCCATTTGGAGTAAGTAATGCACCAGCGGTGTTTATGGATTTGATGAACCATGTATTCCATTAGTATTTAGACCAATTCATTATCGTCTTTATTGATGATATTTTGGTTTATTCCAAGAGTCTGGAAGAGCATGAGCAACATCTAAGGGTTGTTCTCGGTACCCTTAAACGAGAGAAGTTATATGCCAAGTTCTTTAAGTGTGAGTTTTGGCTGAAGAAAGTAGCGTTTTTAGGCCATATTATCACGAAAAGAGGCATAGAAGTTGATCCGACAAAGATTGGTGCAGTTCAGAACTGGTTAGTGCCTAAGAATTCGTCTGAGGTACGTAGTTTCCTCGGATTGGTAGGTTATTATCGTAGATTTATCGAAGAGTTTTCGAAGATTGCACTCCATTTGACAAATCTAACGAGAAAATCTGTGAAGTTTGAATGGACAAATCGTTGTGAAGAGAGTTTTCAAAAGCTCAAGAGAAAACTTGCAACGACTCCAATACTGATTATTCCAGATCCTACTAGAAGTTTCACTATCTATAGTGATGCTTCAAAGCAGGGTCTTGGATGTGTACTTATGCAAGAAGGTCAAGTTGTTGCATATACTTTGCGACAATTGAAGCCACATGAGCAGAATTATCCAACTCATGATCTAGAGTTAGCAGCAATAGTGTATGCACTCAAGATTTAGAAGCATTATCTCTATGGTGGCCAGTGTGAAATATTCACTGATCACAAGAGTTTGCAATATATTTTCGCATAGAAAGAGCTCAACATGCGCCAAAGAAGATGGCTAGAGCTAGTGAAAGATTATGATTGCACTATCCAATATCATCCGGGAAAAGCAAATGTTGTAGCTGATGCCCTAAGCCGTAAGGTGAAGGGTGAGTTGGCTTGTTGTATATCTCAACAGAAGCAACTCATTAAAGAGTTCGCCTAGATGCCGATTGAAGTGGTCGAGTCACTTCTTAAGGAGATTACGGGAAGTGTTAACTCGATGAGAATTCAACCTATGTTGAGAGATAGAATCCGACGGGAGCAAACTTTCGATCAATTTATTCGAAGGATAGAAGAAAAGGTTCATACCGGAGGAGTAGAGAGCTTCTACAGAGGCACAGTTGGAGCTTTAGAGTTCAGAGGCAGGATTGTTGTGCCAAAAGTTGAGACCTTATGAAAGGAGATATTGACAGAAGCACACAGTGCGCCTTATTTAGCTCACCCTGGAAGCACCAAAATGTATCACGACTTGAGAAAGTCGTTTTGGTGGAGGAGGATGAAGAGAGATGTAGCAGACTTTGGAAAGAAGTGCTTGGTCTGTCAGCAAGTTAAGGCCGAGCACAAGAGTCCATTAGGTCTGTTACAGCTACTTGAAATTCCAAAGTGGAAATGGGAAGAAGTTACCATGGATTTTGTTACATGGCTACCTAAGTCGTCTGAGCAGCATGATGCGATTTGGGTAGTAGTGGACAGATTGACGAAAGTCGCATACTTTATGCCTGTGACAATGACCGTGTCGATGGACAAGTTAGCCGAGATATATACCCGTGGAATCATTCGACTCCATGGAGTGCCTATTACGATCATATCAGATCGAGATCCCAGATTCACTAGCAGATTCTGGGAGAGTTTGCATGAGGCAATGGGCACACAGTTAAAGTTTAGTTCGGCTTGTCACCCAGAGACAGATGGTCAGTCCGAAAGGACTATCCAGACGCTCGAGGATATGCTTAGAGCTTGTATTCTGGATAGAGGTGCCAAGTGGGAGAAGTGGTTACCATTAGTAGAGTTTGCCTACAATATTAGTTACCACGCATCAATTCAGATGGCTCCCTACGAAGCACTTTATGGCCGTAAGTGTCGTTTGCCACTTTATTGGGACGATGTTGGAGAGCGACGAGTCCTTGGTCCAAAGATGATCGAGGAGACAGTTGAGCAAGTATCCTGGATTCGAGAAAGGCTAAAGACTGCTCAGAGTCGGCAAAATTCTTCAGTCGATAAGCATAGAAGAGAGATGCAGTTCGAGGTAGGAGATAAAGTATTTTTGAAAGTTCGACTGATGCGAGGTGTCGTTCATTTCGGGAAGAGAAGCAAGTTGCATCCTCGTTATATAGGTCCATTTGAAGTTTTGGAGCGAGTAGGAGAAGTATCTTATCGCTTAGCTTTACCTCCCGAGTTGTCAAGTGTGCATAATGTTTTTCACGTATCGATGTTACGTACATACGTGTGCGATCCAGAGCATGTGCTTCAGCACAATGAGATTCAGATTCTGCCTGATTTAACTTACGAGGAACAGCCGGTAGCAGTCTTGGACTGAAAGGTTCATCAGCTCAGGAATCGAGATATTCCCCTCGTTCGTATTAGATGGAATCGCCACGGAGAGTCAGATGCCACTTGGGAGCGGGAGGCTGATATTAGAGCTTGTTTCCCAGATTTTGAGTTCTGATATGTACTCAGTTAGTATGTATTTCAGTTTCAGTATTTCCGAGGGCAGAAATAGTTTTAAGGGGGATAGATTGTAATATCCCTTTTAGTTATTAGTAAAGTGCCAGTTTTTGTTCCAAGATTGAACTAATTTCGAGGCCAAGTATTCAGTTATAAGTTCGAAATTAAGATTTGTTCAAGTAACAAGCCACACGAGTCGTGTGGGAGGAGCCACACGAGTCGTGTGGGAGGAGCCACACGAGTCGTGTGACAAGGCACACGAGTCGTGTGGGAGAAGAAAAAAAGGAAAGTTAGCTTCGGCTTTTTCACACGAGTCGTGTGACCGACAGAAAAATCTAATCATTGAGATTTCGATTGTGATCTCAACTAGAGTCTATTTTCAGGCATTATTTATGAAATTGTAAAGTATACAAGTTAATCTTGAACTTGTTTATGTTTATAAGTTTTGTTTTGTTTATTATGTTAATTTCTTCACTCCATCTTCATGTCTTCAATTTGTGCCTATAAATAGAGGCCTAAAATTCAGAGTTTTTACACCAAAGAAAATTATCAAAGTTATATAAGTTCATAAGAGAGAATAAGTAGTAGAAATTTTGGTGAAGTGAAGAATTTGAAAGTGAAGAATCAAGTTTCGATTTCTAGCAAGAAGGAGGTAATTTATTTATCTTAAAGTTTCATGCTAAAGTTCATGCTTTGATAATGAGTTTAGATGTTGATGAGTATATATATCATGATTTAGAAGTTGAGTTATAATTGATTCTATGAATACAAGGAGTTAAAGTTGTTTCAAGATCAATTATATGATATATGTGCTTGATTTGAATGAGATTTTTATAAGGATAAGAATAAGCTGGAAAAGTATGATTTAAATGAGTAATTCTTGTGTTAATAAGGAATACATAAGAAAAAGAATTAAGTTATTTGGCATAGTATAGCTTGAGTTATCGATTTTTAAGTTGATCATGCAAGATGAATTTTATGTTCACTGTTTTAGTTGTGACTTTAAATTCTAATAACTCTATGTATATTCATGTTAAAATTATGAAATTTTTATTACATGTCTAAATATGAGTTGAGAATATGACTGTTAAATTTCATGATTTAAAGTTGAGAAATGAATGAGTTAAGATAATTAGATAGCATATATGTAAAGATAATTATATATGCAAGAATATTCATTATATGTTCAAGTTTCTAAAGTGAGATTATTATGTAATACTCTCATATAAGTGATGAGCAATTTGACAAAGTTTTAGTTTAATATGTTGAGTATACAATTTTATAAAGATTGTTTTAAGTCTCGCATATTAAAATCATAATTGAGTGTTATGATTAAAAGTTGAATTGTATGAGTATTAAGTTGAAATTTTAGTACCAATCAAGTTTAAGATAAGTTTAATAGTTTATAAATTTTTATAAATCATGTTTATGATGTTGGAAAAAATTAAGCATATTTTGAGTTAATGTGAAATTTAGTTTATTTTCACTTTCGAGTTATTTAAGTCACATGCAAGTATAAGCCAGTATCTAAGATTTGGAAAATATGATTTATATGGGTTAAGTATTTTACCTTGAGTAAAAGTTCAAGAAAATTCAAGTTTTAGTATTCAATTGAGCAATAGCATGCATATTGAATCTCTTTAAGATTTGGATAAGTTATCTGTTAGAGTTAAGAATCCCAGCATTTTATTGAGTATACGAGCATAGTACTTAGTATATTTGTTTATATTTTTATGTAGCTTGAGGAGTTAGCTACACAAGAACAACAATTACGTTTTTCAAAAGAAGAAAGGTGGGGACCCAGCCTAGGTATTACATTGAGTATAATACTGATATCATGTCCGAGGTATGTATACAGTTTATACGCTTTGGATGAAGGCTCTAAGTTTGCCTTACCAGTACATCCTAAGTTCTGATGGAGGCCCTCAGTTGCCTTAAGAAATATCAATCAGATTGTGCACAAGTATCCGATCAGATATCGGCCAGTTTACAGATTCAGTTTAAGTTACTGGAACAGATTTCCAGTCTAGATATATACCAACGATCATGATATTGTATTATTATTGCTGTTTACTTTAGTATGGGTGATTTCAGGGTACAAGAGAATCAGTACTCACCCCCATTGTGTTTTTCAGGTAATGGGGTCGAGCCGGAGGTCTGAGCTCAAGATGTGGTGGTGGTGGTCGTGCACTTATTTCAGTTGACATTTATTATGAATTTGATATGTCTGTATAATTAATCACGTTTTTAAGTATTTCCGCTATGCATATTAAGACTTGAATTTGCATTTTAATAAATTTCAGATTTCAGGTTTTTACCATTTCAGAAGTATGAATATGGTACAGTTAAATGCAAGTTTAGATACATCTTTTTTGTTTATGTCTAAAGTAGTATTAGACAAAGTTTAAAGATAAACAGGTTTTCAGAAAAGATAAGTTTGAGTAGCATCCCAAGTTAGTCGCAAAAGGTTTCGAAAGATGTATAAGTATTTTCGAAGTAAAAGTTGCGAAAAATTTACTCTGATAAGCGGGGTGTTTGTAACGCCCCACTTTATTTTAAAGGATTTATCGAATTTATTTAATAAAAATCACAATAATTTTTTCGCAAAC
>BKCP01005294.1:697004-713433 GCA_008636005.1 Striga asiatica | reverse complement strand
AAAACGGAACGGAAAGACGAGGCGAGCTAGCGGCAAGCTCGACGGCAAGCGTCGTCTCGCGAAGGAGACAACGGCTGAGAAGGGGGTTGCTGCTGCTAGGTCGCCGCCAGAGTT
This sequence comes from Striga asiatica, assembly GCA_008636005.1. Taxonomy (NCBI): domain Eukaryota; kingdom Viridiplantae; phylum Streptophyta; class Magnoliopsida; order Lamiales; family Orobanchaceae; genus Striga; species Striga asiatica. The sequence goes on along the minus strand of BKCP01005294.1, from coordinate 713,319 downwards.
CACTGCTCGTACGGAGGGAACGAACGGCAAACGCACGGTGGCTCGGGAGGTGCAGCGCAGCGTTTCTCGGGCTCGACGGCAGACGCTCGTCTCGCGATGGCGAAGCAAGCGAACAACGGAGCAATGGTCGAGCACGGTGACTCGCTGCTGGTTCACAGTGGTGTTGAACGGTGGTCGAGGGGCAACGACGTGCGCGGGATGAACGCTGGGCTCCTGGTCGCGGATAAGCTCGTTCGCGAGAGGAAGCAACTGGACAAGGCAGCTGCTGCGGCAGAGGACCGCGGCTGAGGACGGCGGCTCGCAGAGGAGGGGTCGTCGGGACTTCGCTGGTTCCCGGCGAGGAGTTGCGTATGGACAAGGGCTCACCAGAAATGGTCGCCGGTTGTTCGCGGGGAAAGAAGGGCTCGCCGGCGGCTTTTGCTGGTTCGTGGCGGCGTCGCGCGGATGAGGGTCGGCGGCGATCGAGTTGTTGCTCCTTCTTGCGATGGAACGCGACAGTGAACTAGCGAAGGGCGGTGACTGGTTTTCTCGACGAGATGAGGCGTCTGGTGATGATGCAATCGGAGATGAAGGTGAGGTGACCGGATCGAGCGAGAGGGAGATAGATAGGGACGACGGCGTGGTTGACGAGATTGAGATAGAGACAGAGGGGTTGCGGCCGTGTGAAAAAAATTGAAGGAGAAGGGTTTGGGGCGTCCAAAAAAAAACTTAGGAGAAAACCTCCAAATTAATTAAGAAACGGGTTGGGTCACCAAGGTTCATGGGCCGAGAATAAGGGCTTTAACGGGCCAGAAATACTTGAACAAAAGGCCGAATTATTTAGCTCTTATGGGCCAAAAATAATAAGGCTCGATTTTTGGGTTCTCGGGCTCGATTTATCCGACAATAAAACTAGCTCAGTTGCGCACGACAATTAAAATAAAATTAGGATAATATTTATATATATAATACACACAATAATATAATAATAATAATAAACATTTAGGCATTTAAAGATAATTAGGCATCTAATAATAATAATAATAATAATAATAATAATAATAATAATAATAACAACAATAATAATACTAACAAACAATAAGTAATAATAATATTAATAAATAATAATAAATAATCCTAAGATTATCCATAAATAAACGGGGACGCTACAGTCTACCCACCTTACAAAAAATTCCATCCTCGGAATTCGAACAACAAACTACTACGAGATTCTAATGAGAAATAAGAGGAGACAGCATCACCACATGAAATTCAGGTGCTTCCTCCGAATTTCGGTCTCCCTCTCCCAAGTCGCCAAGCCTTGACCACCCTCCCACTGGACTTGACGAGTACCCTTCCCAGCCTTATCCTAATGGACTCTCTGATCCAATATGTCACTGGTACCTCCATACAGGTAGGGTTCTGCCTATCACGCAGCTCGTCGCATCTCACATATACTCCGAGATCACGCACACGTTTCCTCCATCAAAAGGCACAGAACGTGTCATGCATCCTCGCGAGTTCCGGTGGTGGAGTCAACTATCAGGCTAAGTCATCGACTTGGTCGAGAATCAAAATAGGGCTGCGTACTCGTGGCAGTAACCAAAACAACGGCATACTCCACCTCTATCCGTACCAGCCGCCTCGCATGGTAAGGAATTCTCACACTCTACTCATCTATCAATGCACAAGACCCTAACCGGTCCTTTCGTGTCTCGATAGCATACTCCAACATAATCAACATATAGGGTTGACTTGTTGTATCGAGCTTCATCTGGTGCCCGGGTCACGGTAGAAAACTCGATTACTACGCTGATATGATTCGTGCGTCCCTATAAAACAGGCCGCCACGGAAATCCCATAAGGATGGGCTAACAATCCACAATAACAATATCTACAACACCAATACCTACAGAACACACGGCTCTGTATGATACCGTTGCCAACAACTCTACCCTAGTCGACTCGAATAACACTTAGAATGCGGTTTAGGAAATATCGACTAGATGTTCGAAAACAATCTCCTATCGCAAAATCGGTCTCACGATTAGGGATGCTCGATATTCCCATACTAATGATCTAACACCAATACTCTCTCACTCTTCCTAGGTCTCGATCCCTACGAAGTATACATAGTCTCCAATCGAGACTCGGGACACTGCCCGAAAATGATGAGGGACCTAAATCTCGCTAACACGAGAGAATTTTGCATAAGACAAGGGAAAACTAATCAACAAGTCTCACATATCGAGAGTCGTTGATTAGGGATTTCATACAACGGTTCGGCTTGGGGTTTAATGCACTGTCACCCGAGAGATGACACACACACAGGCGCTGCATAAGCGGGGCGCCAGGACGTGTGCATGCATCTGTTCAGAGACCAGCTGCAAGATCGAGGTTCGGCCGTACACATTGCCTGGGGAGTTCCTGTGTTTGGTGATGGCGGCGGCAGCTCTCGTACGAGTCAACGGTCGGCCACTGCAGTTGGCCTTACGTCTTCCAGCACGGGCATGGGGCTCGACCACCACTTCACGTGGCTACACCATCCAGGTTCGGCGTTCAGTTAAGGTACACACCAGAAATTTCAATTTCCGGTTCTTAATCCTAGGTACTTAAATAGGAAAAAGGCTTCCTTACAATACTTCTCAAACTACAACAGTTTAAGCATTACTGTTGAGCTGCAATTTTCCATAGCAATCAAACATTGGCATCGCTGCCAAAAAAAAAAATAAAAAAAATAAAAAAATAAAAAAATCCTAACCTCGGCGGTCATCGCCGAACATTAGAATGGTTAGCTCGCTTGACCATTCCGACTAACAATGTCGGCCGTCACGACAGCTTTTATACAAGTAGCTAATCGTGCCGGCGGTCCTAAACGAGATCGACCACATATACAACTATAGCCTCCACACTTCGAGGTTTAGCGTAAAGCTTCTCTCGCAAGTGTTTCCAGCTAACATCATAATACCAATCAGACTAAGTCCCATAGGGCACATAAACATGAAAATTGACGAAAAGCTAATTTTCGAAAATTCACAATTCATTTTGAAAACCTAAACATGAACTAGCACAAATTTTCAGCATGCGTGTTGAATTTAAAATGAATATAACTTTCAGTCTACAGGTCATATCATGATGAAACGACTTGGAAAATACCCCTAACTCATTCCTCTATCACTTTCATGAAGAACACTCAGGCGGATAAAGTCATTTAAAGGCACATAATACAGGAAACATCCAAAACATGGGTGCAGTGGATAAATAAAGATATGCAGCTTGACAGGTTCTCAGTGTATGCACAATAACCGAAGCTACAGACATGATATTATTGAAATTCAAAAACCCCAAGGTAGCTAATTAATTTCTCTACAACTTCTTTGAAGATCCCATTGGCAAATTATAACATTATCAACAAGTTTGATTATAAAACATTTAATTTTCAAAAACAGCTAAAGAACGATTTTTCGAAAATACAGCACCTTAGTAAAATAGCAACAACTCACGCCACACAACTCCAATCTATACAAACTCAAAACCTACATAATCTAAACATGGAAATATACAAATTTCATGAAGACTACCGTTTCATAGGAACACGTTTAGGTCACCTAAACAGAGTACATAATCAACACTTAAACAAAATCCTGGTTTCATAAAAACTGGGTGTACATCCCACTTAGAAAACTTATATAAAATCAACTAGAACTCCAATTTGGGGCGTCCAAAAAAAAACTTAGGAGAAAACCTCCAAATTAATTAAGAAACGGGTTGGGTCACCAAGGTTCATGGGCCGAGAATAAGGGCTTTAACGGGCCAGAAATACTTGAACAAAAGGCCGAATTATTTAGCTCTTATGGGCCAAAAATAATAAGGCTCGATTTTTGGGTTCTCGGGCTCGATTTATCCGACAATAAAACTAGCTCAGTTGCGCACGACAATTAAAATAAAATTAGGATAATATTTATATATATAATACACACAATAATATAATAATAATAATAAACATTTAGGCATTTAAAGATAATTAGGCATCTAATAATAATAATAATAATAATAATAATAATAACAACAATAATAATACTAACAAACAATAAGTAATAATAATATTAATAAATAATAATAAATAATCCTAAGATTATCCATAAATAAACGGGGCGCTACAGTGTTACACAAGACCCGACTCGACACCGCCAAAGGAGCTTGGCCAGAAGAATTGCCCCACGTCCTATGGGCGTACCGAACCACTGCTCGAACGTCAACTGGGGAGACTCCTTTCTCCCTAACTTATGGAACCGAAGCCATGGTGACAGTTGAACTCGGAGCGCCCACATACCGAGTGCAAAACTTTGACGAAGAGTCCAACGCCTGCAATCTTGAAGCCAATCTAGACTTGCTCGACGAGTTACGTCTTCGTGCCGAACTCAAAATCACCGCTTACAAACGCAAAAGAGAAAAGTATCTTGCTACAAAACTCAAACCACGAGTATTCCGAGTTGGCGAACTGGTCTTAAAACGTATTACGGGACCAGACCCGGGGCCACTAAAACCGAAGTGGGAGGGACCATTCAAAATCAGCCAAGTGTTGCCTAACGGAGCGTACTGAATAGAATACCCTGATGGAACCCCACATCACTACCCATGGAATGCAGTGTTTCTCAAAAAATATTACCAGTAACCTTCCGCAAATCCTTTATGTCAATCCTTTTGGTGTTTAAAACCCAACCTTTTGTTGTACAAACTCCGAAGTTCGAACACCCAACCTTTTGTCGTGACATTTAGAATCCTTATTGCACTCTCAAAAATGCCATTTGTAACCTTCTACAAAGCTTTTGTTTCACTCCTTTTGATGTATAAAAGCAACCTTTTGTTGTAAACGCTCCGAGGTTTGCACAATGCTGTATCCCACAATATAAAATCCGAGCATTTATCAAATAGACTCAGTACTTTATATCAAATAGAAAATCCGAGCATCAAAAGATCTCGGTACTTTCTATCAAATAGAAAATTCGAGCATCAAAAGATCTCGGTATTTTTTATCAAATAGAAAATCCGAGCATCAAAGGATCTCGGTACTTTATATCAAATAGAAAATCCGAGCATTAAAGGGTCTCGGTATTTTACGCAAGAAAGAAAGACCCGAGCATTAAAAGGTCTCGGTAATTTAAATCAAGTCCGAGCATTAAACTTCTCGGCATTCAACATTTAAGTCTGGGTATAAAAAAGGCTCGGTAGTTCTATGATTCTTTGAAAAACTATAAAATCGAGCGTAAAAAAAGACTCGGGTCATAAACTTTCTAATAGTTGGGTCGGTAAATGATGAAAGCGACCTCTATATCGAAAGCTAAAACGAACTCGGAACAAGGTAAATTTGTAAATACTTTTCATCTCAGGACGAATAAATAGCATATTTGTTTTTTTTAATCAAAGTTTTGGTTCTAATTAAATTTCAAAATCGTCGTTTCATCGATCTTCAAATACTTATGTAAATTGAGATGAAAAGTTACAACAAACAACATTATTAAGAACAATTTATTTACCCTTGTTCCGAGAAACCGAAACATAGAATTAAGTATAAACCATTGAAATAGCATCAAAATAAACTAAAGCTATTTCATAAGTTGAGAATTATTTCACATCAAAATCACAATTTTCTAGTTCAACGACAGACAGATCAGGAATCTAAACATGTTGACCCCGATTCAGAACAAAAAACAGATAAAGTTGCAAAAATTCTAACTCAAAGTACAAAAGATAAGATCAGCTTTCTTTGTCGGCACTGTCCTGGGCCATCCCACTACTCTCCCCGACTTCCGGGCCAAAGTTCTTCATTTGTTCAACAAATTTTTCTAGTGCAACAATTTCTTTTGCTCGAGTGACTGCTGTGACAACATCGTCCTCAATCACCTTCACTGCTTCATCCCCGTCCGCCAATGCCTTAGCCTTGTCGGCGACGTATCTCTCGACCGACCTCCGAATTGCTTCCAGAGTCATAAGATCAAAACCTTGGTCCACGGTCACTTCGGCCAGAGTCTCGACAAAATTTTGGCAAGTTTTCCTCTCTTCTCTTCCTCTCCCTCTAATACCATGTTGACGTATGCTCGGCGAAGGGCCTTCGCGCGATCTTCGGAGAGAGGAAGAAAATTGGGATTATCATCCATAGCTTTAAATCGGCCGAGACGCCACTCACAGTACTCCCGCTCATCTTCATCGGCGGGAATATGCACGCCTTTGATCTCAAGGTCAAATCCGTATTTGGCAAGTTTGCAGAAAAGCATGACTCGCAAGTTATGGAAATCATAATAACCATGCTCGCAACGCTCAATCATCCAACAGAGATTGATACAAGTATTCATCTACAAATCCAAATCCGGCCCTCCGGTATCCTCACCGAGCTCGTCGTCCACTGTTTTCTCGGTTTCAGCCGCAACTCTTTGTTCAACAGCAACAATACCTGCTTCCTTCCTGGCCAGAAAACCTTCGTCATATTTGGTCTGCCCAAACGTTGTCTTCTCCTCCTCAAATTTAGCCACCTCGGTGGCATGAGCCTCTCGAGCTCGGATCAACTCAGATTGTTTCTCAAGCCGATCTTTTCGAGTCTCCTGGTGCTCGACCCTTTCCTTCTGCAATTTTGCCTCACACTCTTGCAATTTTTCCTCAAGAAGCTTGGCCCTGTGCTCGGACATTGCTAGTTGATCCTTCAGTGTCTGGACTTCGGTTTTCAGACGGTTGTTCTCCTCAGTAAAAGAAGCAATTTCGCTCTGTGATCTGGCAATTAGAGTTTATTGCTCTGCCAGCTTGTCTTTCAATGCCGCCTCGGACTTCGCCGCTTCTTCTTTAAAGGCGACCATCATCTCATCACGCTTCTCGAGAGTATCCTTCTTTTCGTTCAGCTGAGCAGCGTTCATCCAATAGTCATCTTCCGACATGACCAGAGAACAAGGGCTCGCCCTAGGAAAGCCTTAGCATAGCCCAACTTGTGAACGTTTGGCATTGCCGATACTCCCATCTCGGTCATCGGGTCCCATGCCATCATAGGGACCCGAGCGGCATCCAAAACATGATCCAGTAACTTGGTTCTCGATGTGATGCGGGACAGCCAAACAGATTGAAAAGTCGCATACCAATATTCAACCGTCCCCTTCGGCAGATTGAAATTAGCCTCCATCTCTTCGTCGATTGAGAGGAAGGCTCTATCAACTAGCGGCGACGTCTCGTCTTCCTTACCGTTACCTTTGTGACCACGATCGTGCCATTTTTTAAATCTCTCCTCGGTACCAGCCGGAGTGTCCTCAACATATCTTTTCTTCAGCTTTGTCTTCTTTCGCCGAGAACTCTGTTCCTCTCTTGGCGTCTCAGTAATGACAGCGTTTCAGCTATTTTTGGGACCCCGGTATCTTCGGGAATGGACAAAGTCTGAACCAATGCCTGTTCGGTATTCACTGGATCCTTCAGCATCACTGATTATCCCTTTCAACATTAGCAGCGATATTTTCAACCGACGTCTCAACTACTTGCAGGTGTTCCGGACTCTTTAAGTTGATTGCCGAGGTCGCACCTACTCCGACCTTAGTAGCCTGGCGCCCGACAACGCCTTTCCGAAATGCTCTAACCAAGTTCCTCCTCATGGCGTCAGTTAATCTTTGCGTACGACTCTTGCCAAATTTTGACAACAACTCTTTATTCGGAAATCGTCGTCTGAAGTCCTTAGCGTCCTCAATGTTCCCGTATCCCGAAAAACTGAGAAGAGGATAGTACACTGTATTCAGTCAAAAGTTAATCTTTGTTAGCATGCCAACCGGATACACAAAATTACATTAAGATTAAAACATAAGTTTGCAACTTAATACTTGGATCAAACGTTGCAACTAAATCGACAGTCTTCACAGTCAAGCCCGCCGCTTCGAGTCTCGATTCCTCTATCAAGTCCTTGCAGCTGCGATCCTTCTTCTCAATTTGAAAAAGCTCCAATAACCGACCACCGAATTCTGGGCTGAGTTTCGGTTCTTTCGTCCTTTTTGCTACAAATAGGAAAAGTTCCAACATGTTAGTACACGAAACAACATATTATCAGAAAGGAATCAACAAGTATTACGACACTTACAATATTCAGAAACAATTTTCATAGAAATTGTCATTCCACGAATGAGAGGTCCGTGAACCGTGGCATCATATTGCCAATCCCCTCCGACCCAAAGCCATTCCTCTTGAAATCCGTGGAGTTACTCAGGAATGTCATCAATCAATTCACTGATTTTGAAATCCTTTTGTGGTATCCCTCCGACGAAAAAACAGCAAGAAGATTGTGCAACCTTCTGACTCGGACTCTTCTTAAAGGTGTAAATACTTCTGATGTCATCCCGAGAAGGAGCACCCCAGCCTTTCTCATTCGTGAGGATCATTAATCTAAGGGTTAATAACTTTTTCCCATCTGAACTATCACGATTTTGGCGCATCACCATATGAACTTTTTTTTTTACAAACCACCATCTAAACTACACGGGCTTGTCAAATTGCCCCCTAAACCGGAAATAAAAGTGGTTTTGATTAGAAAAAGCTGATTTTTGAGGGTATTTTTGTAATTTCATATATTTTTCAAAAAAAATAAAAAATGAAAAATAAAAAATGAAGGAAAAAATGGGACTACCCCATACCCCATCGCCATCGGTCCTCATCTTTCGACAGTAACCTCTCCGACGATTACCCCATCGCCAGCCCTTAATCCGCCGGCAGCCCCGCACCCCGTCAAGGAGAGTCCCTATCGCCGTCATCCCCTTCACCCTCATTCTCTCTCGTCATCGAAATTTCATCTCCCGGAGTCCTTCCCATACAGCCGCAGCGAGCCGCGACCTCAAGCCTCAAATTTCGTCGGTCCGGCTACCCCAGGTCGGGAATCTTAAATTTCCTCTTCGCCCTAGCGCGGCGACCAGAATTCATCGGCGTTTACATCTCGGCGAGTTCGAGCTCATGTCCGACCACCGGCGACCAAGGCTCTGTCCGGCACGGCCATGTCTAACCCGACCCTCGCAGTGGCCGGTTTCTTTTCAATTTCTCCCAGACGGTAATGTCGAGCAGCCTCGTTTCAAAGAAATCCCCGTCGGCTCCTTTTCATCGACTGAGACGGCCATTCCAATGAATTTCGCCGTCGAATTTGAGCAGCCATCTCCCCATCGGCTTCTTTCCGAGCAGCAGCAACCCCGTCCTGTAGCGAGCAGCCGACGGACTCCGAACAAATAGCAACAGCCCTCGTCGGCCCGTTTGTTTCCCAGCAGCCCCTTTTTCTTTTTCATTTTTGTTTTTTTATTTTTTTTGAAACAAAATTCTTTAATTCTATCATTTTCTTTTTTTTTTTAGAAAAATTTATGAAATTACTGAAAATACCTTTAAAAACAACTTTTTTTAGTCAAAACTACTTTTAAATCCGGTTTAGGGGGTAATTTGACAAGCCCGTGTAGTTTAGATGGTGGTTTGTTAAAAAAAAAAGTTCATATGGTGATGCGCCAAAATTGTGATAGTTCAGATGGGAAAAAGTTATTAACCCTTAATCTAATAATCCTCTTCCAACTATTGGGTGTGATTTGGCAAATACTCAACCCCCAATCACGCAGATATTCGGTAATCATATTGGGAAGAGGAAATCTCAGTCCTAACCTCAGACTGTCGGCAAAAATGCCAACACAATCCGGAGGAGGACATACAATCCTCTCACCGGGGTAGGGAGCAAATAATTTAACCGAAGAGGGAACTCGTATGTGTTCCCGCAAAAGAACGACATCAGCATCGGTCAAAATACTTGGCTCTCTCCAAAAGTCCACTTTAACATCCGACCATATTCTAATCGGCCTTCTCCAGCTGTTTAGCACCGTCATCACCTTGTTTTCGACCTCATTGTCATCTTCGACGCTATTTAACCCTATCTTAAGATGGCCAACAAGCATCGGGTCCCATCGGTGATACTCAAACAGCAACTCCACCAACTCAGAATCTACAATAACCGTCTCCTCGGATATTGTTCTGCTACTAGACGCCTCCCCGCTTCTCGTCGACGAAGCCATTTCACAAGAAAAAGACGTGTACGAAACAAATAAAAAATTAAGAAGTAAATCAAGATTGCTGCTTACCCTAGAAACGACAAGCAAAACGGAATCAGCAGTATGAATTGACTGAGCGTAGAGACGATTGACTGAGCGTAGAGACGATGAATGAATCAATACTTAAGAGCAGAAGATGCAAGGCAAGAATCGCAGATAAAAAGCAAAGGTGAAAACCTAAAACATTTCTAAGTCCAGCGTTTTATACTCGTCCAATATGACCGTTGCTGTGCAATTTGGGGGCGCTTGAACAGACGCACGACCTTCAGACGACGCGACTCTTCACTTTTGTTGTTTATATCTAATATCGGCGCGCCACGTGTCACTCTACATGTATATCTATTGCACCTCTTCAATGCTAGCGCGTCTTTTCACGAGCCGTCGATTTAAAGACTCTTGTCTGCAACCGTTGCGTCGTTTCCCCGTCAATCCGTTACTCATTTTCGTAAAGATATATGAGTTCAAATTTCGCTAAGTGTTGGCACTTCGGAGTACAGTGAAAGTAAGGAAAACCGACGTTAAAATTCATTCTCAAGTCGGATTCAGAAAATTTTTAACGACGCTAGCAGCTATCACCTCCGTATACCTACAAGCGCCGGGGGCCTCTCTGTTGACCACCAACTTGGTAATTCATGGATTATTCAAATAAATCGAGTTATGAATAATTCAACCATACTGACACGATTCAAGATAGTAATAACGACATCGGAAGATAGCACCAGAAACGTTTCTCCTCTACAAGCAACATGCGACCTCGGAACCACATCTTTTCACTAACATGACAAACTGTAAAAACAACCAATTCCCCAAGCTCTCACCGACTCCAGGCTGTCACCGACTTCCCGACTTTCTTCTGTCGTCTACCGACGCGAACCGCTTACCGATGTTATACCTTCGAACCGTCTACCGACATTACAAAGTTCACCAATACCGAAGCAGGTGACAAGGCGCCTATGCTACCTTCTAAAGTTTCGTGCCCAACGTCATGATGATCGTGGGTCCAACCATCCTAACCGCCCAACTAAAGTTACTTTTTGTACAAATCCTGAATTATTGGAGATCTCGAACAACGTGTAATGAAAAAGTTACTATATATAGCCTGAAATTCCCTCAGTGAGGGGGGATTTTAGCTTTTTAGAACTTTGCACTATTTTCACCTCGGTTACGATTCACCGAATACTCATCAATTAATAGATTTCTCACATTATTGTTACTTATCGTTTTAATTTGTGTATTTGTTACAAATCTGTACGACAACAAGAGTGCAATACATCTGGCAAAGAACTCAGTATTTCACTACAGAACTAAGCACATTGACATATGATATCATTTCATCAGATCTCTTCTTGAGGATGAAGTGTTGACTTTGAATAAGATTATAGGAAGCAAGAACCCAACAAATATGCTAACGGAGGTGGTGACCATTGACAAACTGAAGTTGTGCTCAACTTCAGTTGAGGTGTGAGGACATATTGAAATCAGTCCTCAAGTGGGAGATTGTTAGCCACCAATTTTGAGTAAAAAATGATAGCATCAATGTTCACATTAACAACAGCCTGTGGAGAACCCTTTCTTTTACAACCAACAAAAGAAGAAAGAAAAATGCAGCTGCTCGGCTGATTTATGTTGAAAAAAGAATGCACTCCCCCTTCTATAAATTGAGGGGGATTCAGATGAAGAAAAGCACCACAACACCAAATACACCACTACCAAAAGAAAAACACCATGAAAGAGAGAAAAGAAAGAAAAAAGTGTGAGCAAGAAGCAAGAATTTAGCTTCTGTGTGTATTTGAATTGTGAGCTGTGAGTTTGAGAGTGTTTTGTAAACACGAGGGTATTTCTTTTCTCCTAATAAAATATCTGCAGTAGTCCAGAGACGTAGGTATTATTGGTCGAACTCCGTTATCAATTTGGTGTGTCCAAGTTTTCTTTTTTATTTCACTTTTATATATCCGACTTCATGGAAATTTCAGCGTATTTTTCCCAACATTAATGCCCATAAACTTATCTTTTTATAGTATCTTGAGAGGTGCTTATAAAGTTGGGATTTGCCTTCGCATTAAATTTGCATAAATGAGATTTTTGTGATGTGTTTAAGAAATGGGAGTTCTATTGCTTTTGAAATTTTGGTAGCAGGGTCAGCTGTAACACCCCGCTTATAAGAGTAAATTTTTCGCAACTTTTACTTTGAAAATACTTATAAATCTTTCGAAATCTTTTGCGACTAACTCGGGATGCTACTCAAACTTATCTTTTCTGAAAATCCGTTTATCTTTAAACTTTGTCTAATACTTCTTTAGACATAAAGAAAACAAATTTATATAAACTTGCATTTAACTGTACCATATTCATGCTTCTGAAATGGTAGAAACTTGAAATCTGAATTTCATTAATATGCAAGTTCAAGTCTTAATATGCATAGCAGAAATACTTAAACGTAATGAATTATACAGACATATCAAATCCATAATAAATGTCCACTGAAATAAGTGCACGACCACCACCACCACATCTTGAGCTCAAACCTCCGGCCCGACCTTGTTACCTGAAAAACACAATGGGGGTGAGTACTGATCCTCTTGTACCCCGAAATCACCCATACTAAAGTAAACAACAATAATAATACAATATCATGATCTTTGGTATATATCTTGACTGGAAATCTGTTCCAGTTACTGAAACTTAATCTTTACTCTTGCCGATATCTGATCAGATACTTGTGCACAATCTGATGGATATTTCTTAAGGCAACTTGGGGCCTCCATCAAAACTTAGGATGTACTTGTAAGGCAACTTAGAACCTTCATCCCAAGCGTATAAACTTAAACTGTATACATACCTCGGACATGATACCAATATTATACTCCATGTAATACCCAGTCTGGGTCCCCACCTTTCTTCTTTTGAAAAACGTAAGTGTTGTTCTCGAGTAGCTAACTCCTCATGCTACATAAAAATATAAACAAATATACTAAGTACTATGCTCGTATACTCAATAAGATGCTGGGATTCTTAACTCTAACGGATAACTTATCCAAATCTTATAGAAATTCAATAAGCATGCTATTGCTCAAATGAATACTAAAACTGCTTTTCTTGAACTTTTACTCAAGGTCAATTACTTAACCCATATAAATCATGTCTTAAAAAACATAGATATTGGCTTATGCTCGCATGTCACTTAATTAACTCGAGTGTGAAAATAACTAAATTTCACATTATACTTGATTTGCGTACATGAACTCAAAACATACTTATCTTTTACCAACATCATATTCATGATTTATAAAACTTTTAAACTCATCTTAAACTTACTTGGTACTAAAATCTCAACTTAATACTCATACAATTCAACTTTTAATCATAACATTAAATTATGATCTTAATATGTGAGACTTAAAACAATCTTTATTAAATTGCATACTCAACATATTAAGTTAACTTCTTTGTCAAATTGCTCATTACTTAAATGAGAATTTTTCATAATAATCTCACTTTAAAAACTTGAACATATAATGAATATTCTTTCATATAAACTCATCTTTATATATATGCCATCTTAATATCATAACTCATTCATTTCTCAACTTTAAATCATGAAATTTAACAGTCATATTTTTAACTCATATTTGGACGTGTCATAAAAATTTCATAATTTTAACATGCATATCCATCAACTTATTAGAATTTAAAGTCACAACTAAAACAATGAACATAAAATTCATCTTACATGTTCAACTTCAAAAATCTATAACTCAAGCTATCCTATGTCAAATAACTTAATTCTTGTTCTTATGTACTCCTCTTTTACACAAGAATTACTCATGTAAATCATACTTTTCCAGCTTATTCTTATCCTTATAAAAATCTCATCAAATCAAGCACATATATCATATAATTGATCTTGAAACAACTTTAACTCCTTCTATTCATAGAATCAATTATAAACTCAACTTCTAAATCTTTGATATATACTCATAAAAATCTAAACTCATTTTCAAAGCATGGAATTAGTATTAAGCTTAAGATAAATAAATTACCTCCTTCTTGCTAGAAATCGAAACTTGATTCTTCACTTCCAAATTCTTCACTTCACCAAAATTTCTACTACTTATTCTCTCTTATGAACTTATATAACTTTTGAAAATTTTCTTTGGTGTAAAAATTCTGAATTTTAGGCCTCTATTTATAGGCACAATTTGAAGACATGATGATGGAGTGAAGAAATGAACAAAATAAACAATTTAAACTTATAAACATAAATAAACATAAACTAGTTAATGACTAACTTGTATACTTCATAATTTCATAGATAATCCTCAAAAATGGCCTCTGGTTGAGATCACAATCGGATTCTCAATAATCAGACCTTACTGTCTGTCACACGACTGTTGTGACCTCACACGACTCGTGTGGCTATGTCACACGACTCGTGTGACTCCACACGACTCGTGTGCCCTGTCACACGACTCGTGTGAAAAAACCGAAGCTAACTTCCTTTTCTTCTCCTCCCACACGACTCGTGGCCTTGTCACACGACTCGTGTGGCTTATTCCACACGACTCGTGTGGCTTGTTTCTTGAAAAACTCTTAATTTCGAATTTATAACTGAATACTTGGCCTCGAAATTATTCAAATCTTGGAACAAATACTGATACTTTATTAATAACTGATAGGGATATTACATGAGCGGACTGCGATATTGGTGGAAATTTATAGCCTCTGATATGTTTTGAATTATGCTGCAAGTGGGGCTTTATATTCCATGAGAAATGATTTAATATTGGTGAAAATATATATATATATATATATATATATATATATATATATACATACAGGGAATGGTTTCAATACATCCACTTATTTAAAGTGAGGACGTGAGACTCATTTTTAACCACAAGATTTGGTACATATCATGTGCGGCCAAGATTTACTCTTTTCTTTTTATTATTTTAATTATTCAAATATTATTTTGACCCGTTGACTCCGGCGTTGACCGTTGACTTTCGGCATTGACTTCCGGCAAAATCCGTTGACAACTAACCTTCCAACTAGGTTAGTTCTCTGTAGTTGCTAGGTTAGTTCTCTGTAATTGCTAGGTTAGTTCTCTGTAATTGCTAGGTTAGTTCTCTCTAGTTGCTAGGTTAATTCTCTGTAGTTGCTAGATTAATTCTTTGTAGTTGCTAGATTATTTTTCTGATGTTGCTAGATTAGTTGTCTTTTGTTGATAGATTATTTCTTTCTTGCTGCTAAGTTAGCTGTCTTTTGTTGCTAGGTTAGTTATCTTTAGCTGCTAGGTTAGTTGTATTTTGTTGCTAGGTTAGTTGTCTGTTGTTGCTAGGTTTTTTTTTTTTTCTAACAAACAACGCCCCGGAAGGACGGGGGATTGGGCCGGATCCCCAACCTGTACATAGATCAAGACTCGAAAACTGGGGCCCAAAATGTCAACAAACTACAATGCGCAAAGTCTCTGAAGCAAAACAAAACAAAATCAAAAAGAGAAAAGCAAAAAAGGAAAAAATAATACAAAGTCTGTCAACGGGCTAATAGGTGCCCGGAAGCGAGATCTAATCTAATGAGAGCAAAAACCTAATCTACTAAAGTCGGAACGATGGATATCCAAGCTGGTCCATCCGAACCAGCGTGCGTAGGCGGAGTGGAGCAGTGTCGGTCTGAAATGTATGTGTATCTGGTATGGTGGCGCCAAGGCTGGCAAGATAGTCGGCAGGTCTGTTCCCCTCACGGAAAATGTGCGTGATCCTATGATGGACAGACCAGAGTAGGGCTCTAATACGCATAAGCGGGTGCTGAATCTGCCACGAGCCCTGGTGGCCCGAGGTCAAAAGGGTGGCGACAGCCGCAGTGTCTAGCTCGATACAAATGTGGCTAGAGAGGTGGGCAGCAATCTGAAGGCCGATCTGTAATACCTGAATCTCTGCATCGTAGCTCGAGGAGGCCTGAAGGGACGCGTGGAAGGCGGTGATGAGGGCGCCGCTGTGGTCCCGGATCAAGCTTCCTCCTCCGGCAACTCCAGTGTGACGATCAAAGGAACCATCAGTGTTCAGCTTGACCCACGGAGAGTCAGGTCGAAGCCAAACAACAGCTCTGGGCCGGTCTGTTGTTGCTAGGTTAGTTATTTGTAGCTGCTAGGTTAGTTGAGTTTTGTTGCTAGGTTAGTTGTCTTAAGTTGCTAGGTTATTTTTTTTTTTTTTTTGCTGCTAGGTTAGTTGTCTTTTGTTGCTAGGTTA
>BKCP01005294.1:666655-684267 GCA_008636005.1 Striga asiatica | reverse complement strand
TTGGGATGTGTCCTAATGCAGCAAGGGAAGGTTGTAGCTTATGCTTCGAGGCAGCTGAAGCCTCACGAGCAGAACTACCCCACTCATGATCTTGAGTTAGCTGTTGTTGTCCACGCCTTGAAGATTTAGCGGCACTACCTCTACGGAGGCAATTGTGAGATTTTCACCGATCATAAGAGCTTGAAGTATATCTTTACTCAGAAGGAGCTCAATATGCGCCAAAGGAGATGGCTCGAGTTGGTCAAGGACTACGATTGCACGATTAGCTACCATCCCGGGAAAGCTAACGTGGTCGCCGACGCGTTGAGTCGGAAGAGTCATGGCCAGTTGTCTTGTCTGTTCACCGGGCAGGATGTCTTTGTCCGGGAGTTCGAGCGACTGCAGCTAGAGGCAGTGGAGTCGACTTCGATAGCCGGAGGTGTGTTGACCGCCTTGGTTGTGGGGCCGACTCTTCGTGAGAGAATTGTTGCCGAGCAGCCGAATGATCGTTTTCTATGCCGTATGAAGGAGTTGATGGAAGCTGGTCGAGTTGGAGGGTTCGCAGTCACATCTGATGGGGCATTAGTCTTCAAGGGTAGATTATGTGTTCCGAAGGTGTGGGAACTGCGAAAGGAGATATTGAGAGAAGCCCATAGTGCCCCGTACGCCATCCATCCTGGTAGCTCGAAGATGTATCAGGACCTCCGGAAGTTGTTTTGGTGGCGAGGTATGAAGAGGCAAGTGGCCCGTTTCGTGAGTGGTTGTCTAGTGTGTCAGCAAGTGAAGGCTGAGCACCAGAAACCCGGAGGCATGTTGCAGCCGCTTGAGATTCCCATGTGGAAATGGGAGCGACTAGCGATGGATTTCTTGGTGGGTTTACCGAGATCGAGATCCGGTCATGATGCTATTTGGGTGATTGTGGATCGACTCACGAAGTCCGCCCACTTTCTGCCCGTACGGACGACTATGAAGGCTAGTGCGTATGCCGAGTTGTTCGTTGATGAGATCGTCAAACTTCATGGAGTGCCCGTGGAGATTGTGTCTGATCGTGACTCGAAGTTCACGAGCCATTTCTGGAAGACTCTGCACCGAGCCATGGGGACGAGGTTGGAGTTCAGTACCGCCTTTCACCCTCAGACAGATGGTCAGTCGGAGCGGACGATCCAGTATTTGGAGGACATATTGAGGGCTGTGGTCTTGGACCAGAGCCTGACTTGGGAGACTGCGCTCCCATTGGTCGAATTGTCTTATAACAACAGCTACCACTCCTCGATCAAGATGGCCCCTTACGAAGCTTTGTATGGACGGAAGGTCCGAACACCTTTGTATTGGGATGAGGTCGGAGAGAGGAATATCATGGGTCCGGAGTTCATTCGTAGGACTTCGAAAGCTGTTGATGCGATCCGGAAGCATATCCGGTATGCCCAGGAGAGGCAGAAGGTGTATGCCGATCGGAAGCGGCAAGAGCATGAGTATGCTGTTGGTGATCACGTCTTTCTGAAGGTCTCGCCCATGAAGGGTGTGATTCGCTTCGGGAAGAAGGGGAAGCTTCGGCCTCGCTACATCGGACCCTTCGAGATCCTAGCTCTAGTCGGGAACTTGGCGTATCGGCTAGCTTTACCACTGGACTTGTCAGGGGTGCATGATGTGTTTCATGTCTCCATGCTGTGTAGATATGTACATGACCCCGACCATGTGGTGGACTTCGGCGAGCTGCAGGTCGAGCGAGACCTCACCTATGAGGAGGTGCCGGTTGCCGTACTGGACCAGAAGGTCCATCAGCTGAGGAACCGGGCAGTGAGTTTGGTGAAGGTGCTGTGGAGCCGACACGATGAGTCCGAGGCGACTTGGGAGAAGGAGGTCGAGATTAGGAGGAGATATCCGAATTTCGCTTTTTGATCTCCTTTGTACTCTTTTGTGTTCTAGTTATCTTTGTTTTCTTTCGAATTCCGAGGTCGGAATTCTTTGTAAGGTGGGTAGACTGTAGCGCCCCGTTCGTTTATGGAATATTCGAGTTTTTTTATTTAATATTATTGCCATTATTATTATTATTTTTATTATTGTTGTTATTATTTTATTTAAATGCCTAATTGACTATTAAATGCTAAAATGTGTATTATTAGTTAATTAATAATGTGTGCAATATATTTTATAATAATATCCGAATTTTATTTTATTTGCTATTCATTGTCAATAGTATCGATCGGAATGTTCTTATTATCGCACTGTATTTATTTCGGCCCAATTGGAATTTATTTATACCCGTTGGTGCTATTTATCCCAGCCCAAATGATTTCTATTCTTTGGCCCTTTTGATTTTTTTTTTTTTTTTTCAGCCCATTATGTGGAGTAAATGACCCAACCTTGCTAATTATCTTGGCCCATTTTGTCTTAAAAACCGCACGTGAGATTTTGTGAGCGGATAAGAGCAAAAGCTTTCCGTCAGACTCATTCTTCCCCTTTCAATTCTTGTTGCGATTCTTCGGGTGAAGAAGTTTTTCATGTTCATCCCTCTCCTGCATAGGTATCGTCCGAGAGGATAATATCTCATCATCTTCTCCATATCACAGCAACCGCTAGGAACGCTCGCCGTCAAACCCGCCATAGCCAAGATTTATCCACCTTTAATTCCGGCGAACACCTCCGGCAGCCCTGTCCGCCGTCGTCCTTCTCCGAGTTTCAGTCGCCGTCCGTCGTCGAATTCGCGAGCAGCACCTTCGAGGAGTTCCGAGTACCGTTCGAGTTCCGTTCGATTCCCTTTCATCCTTTTGTCTACATCCGGGCTCGTAAGAATCCCAAAGACGGGTAATTCTTTCCGAACCTGCTCGTAAATTGTTGTTCAGATCTGAGGTCGTTTGATTATCTCGTGTTTACCTTTATGCTCGTTGACTCCTTGAATCGTTTCTTATAGTTTGAGTTGGATCTATTCGCTCGTTAAATCGATATTTGTTGATTTGTCGGTTTATGTATGGGTTCGTCTTGTTCGTTCGATGATAAGGAAAATTCATGGATAATCGGAACTCTCACTTATTGTATAAATCGAGAATCGAGTTATTGCTGAATTTTTTGAGTAATTTGGAGTCTCAATATAAATTCCCGAGTAGTCGTTGAATTACTATTCGTATATGAATTTCTGAATTCTTTAAGTAATTTGGAGTCTCAATATAAATTCCCGAGTAGTCGATGAATTACTATTCGTATATGAATTTTCATTCGATGTGTAGTCGTTCTGTTTTTCGAAAATTTCTGATTTTTATAAAATTTCGATCACGGAAAGTATTGTTTTAGTTAATGGTCGAAACCCGTGCGAAATCGCTGTTGAAAATCCGTCGTCGGAATGAATTTTTTTAGCCGAACAGTGTTTCTGCTCCTGCCCTGTTCGTTTTGTTTCTGTTCAAATTCTTCCTGGACTATGTCTTTATTAGCCCGTTTCCAGCCCGCGCGCGGCCCGCTCCCTCACCCAGCACTCGGCCTGCGAGCCCGGTGTCCAGCCCGCGCTTCCCCATCACTCCCTTCGGCCCGCGACTCCGTAGAAGCCCGCGTGACTTTCAGCCTTCTAGCCCAATTGTATTGAGTGCTGGGCCCAATCCCATTGATATATTTTGGGCCCATTTTTGCGGCAGAGCTTTTCCAGCGCTGCCCAGTTGACCTTTTTGGTTTATTTTGAGTTCCGGAAGCCGTTTTAATACCGATTTCAGTTTTAAAAATATTTTTAAAATGATAAAAATTTGGAGAAAATTATTTTATGTCCCGAGACTCCATTTTTGTTCCCCGAGTCTTCTCTTTTAAAAAAAAAAAAAATGTGAGAGCTCCAAGTCCACGAAAAATTCGATAAAACCCTTTAAGCCTTAATTTTTATTAAGTGTGGGTTTTATGCTAAATTCGAGTAGTGAGATAGATTATTGATATATTATCTCATTTAATTGTAGGTGTTTGAGGAGTCGAGCCCTCGACCTACTTATCTGCTATTTCAGTGTGATATCCTACCTCGATTTCCAGGTGGATTGTTATTCTAAAATTACCTGTGCAATGTGTGTTTAAATGTGTGTTTTCGTTTTGGCGTGATCTATGTATGAACGTGAATATGTAGCCTATCGATGTGAGCTATTATGATGGCCATCGTTACGGTTGTCCCCGTCGATGTAATACGGTTGCCTTATGAGGCAAGTCTCCGTAAAGACCTATTATGAAAGGTCGTGTCCTTGCGTGGCACGTACTCTCGCCGTTAGGGTAATAAATCCCCTTTCCGCGACTATTATGAAAGATGTGCACAGGAGTATTTATGTTATGATGGAGATGTGACATATGTGTATTGTTTGTGTTCATGCCGCGACCATGCCAATTTGACATATTATGAAATATGCATTGCATAGTGTGAGTACGATAATTAACTGTACTCACTCCCACCTGCTCGTAACTGATGCAGGTTAAGCAGCGGCGCGTGACGAGACTGGGCGAGTGGTGGTCTTGCCTTTTATTATTATTTATTTATTTGCTTCCGCTCATTTTATGAACTCATGTTAGATTGACTTCATTGCTTATGTTGCTTATTTGGAATAAGTTGGATTGCGTATTGAAACTCGTTTATTTTGAAAACATTGGATTTGGTTTATGTTGAAAACCCTACTTGATATATAATTGAGTATGATCTGATGTTAAATTTATCGTTTATTGTGGTTAATGAAAACCGTTGGAAAATCGGGTAATGAATCCCTGTAATTCAGTTATGACTTGAACTGTGATTTTGAAAAGAATGAGTAACGCCAAAGTTTATAATTCGAAAGATAAGTTTCGAAAATTTTACCTTGATTTTTGGAAAAGCCATGGATTTTCTTTAAAAATTGATTGGAGCGTTATATTAATCATGATGGATTTTTTGTCTTCGAACAGGCATTCAACATAGGCCATCATATATGCACAATAGGATTAAAACGATCGATTAGGCAAAGTGTTGAAAATCGAAATGGAATTTTCATTAATCGAGATTGAGAATTCAATTACATCATTGTTGTGAGAAGCTTCAAATAAGAGAATCAGGAAAAAGAAAAAGAGAGGAAAAAATTTTAAACATAATATTTCTTCAAGTTAGCCACATTCCATGACCTGGGGAGAGATCTTCCTTCAGCGTCCTTAAGCGAATATGCTCCTCCCGCATGAACCTTCTCGACCCAGTATGGTCCTTCCCAGTTGGGCTCGAGCTTGCCCACATGCTTTAGCACGTCCACCCTTTTCCAAACTAGGTCACTCACTTGGAATCCCTGACTTTCACCTTCCTGTCGTGTACTGCTCGCATCCTTTGCTTGTACGCCTCTACTCTGATCGAGGCCTGCTCGCGAAGTTCTTCAATCCTGTCAAGGGCAGCCATCATCAAGCTTTTATTCTGCTCTGGCTCATATGTGCTCGACCTCTGTGACTGGACCTCAATCTCGATCGGGAGTAATGCCTCCATACCATAAACCAGACTAAATGGCGTTTCTCCCGTGGTCGACCTTGGCGTTGTTCGGTACGCCCAAAGTACTGAAGTGAGCTCGTCAACCCATGCACCCGACGCCTTCTCCAATCTTGTTTTCAAGCCATTCAATATGATTCTGTTGGTCACCTCGACTTGTCCGTTGGCTTGCGGATGAGCGACTGATGCAAAATGTTGCTCGATCTTCATGTCTTCGCACCATGCTCGAATCCGCTTGCCATTGAATTGCGTCCCATTGTCGGACACCAACACCTTAGACTTTCTCCTCCGTGATTTTCGCTAATGGTTCGGCCTCCACCCATTTCGTGAAATAATCCACTGCCACGATCAGAAATTTCCTTTGCCCGGTTCCCTGCGGCATTGGCCCCACCAAATCAACACCCCACTGCGCGAATGGGATAGGGGCACTCATCGTAGTCATTGTCTCCGCCGGCTGATGGATAAGTGGACCATGCTTCTGGCATTGCAAGCATTTCCTCACCATCATTCTCGCATCCTCTTTCATAGTCGGCCAGAAATATCCGGCCCTCAGAATTTTTGCCACCAGGGAGCCTGTCTTGCTATGGTCACTGCAACATCCTTCATGCGTCTCCCTTAACACGTATTGACCTTCTTCTCGCGTAACACATCTCAAGTGAGGTCCAGCGTACGACCTTTTTATACAACACCTCTCCGTGTTCGAAACCTTCACCCCTCCTTCTCTCAACTCCTTCAGTATCGAGGCCCTCCAATCGTCAACCTCTTCTATTTCCGCCACCTCATACTCGACCACACTTTTCTCCATGTGTAGCAAAGTAACACTTCTGCTCTTACAGTCGACCAGATTCTGCGCGATCTTGGATAACAGATCTGCTCGACCGTTCTCCCCACGGGGTATTTGCATCAGTTCGAACGAGCTAAACTCTTCCCGAAACCTCTTCATTTCTTCCACGTACCGTTGCATCCTCTCCTCTTTCACCTCGAAATCCTCCTGAAACTGGCCCACTACCAGCTGAGAATCAGAATATACTTGAATTCTGCGAGCTCCACCCGCCATGGCTAATTGCATTCCTTTAATGACCGCCTCATACTCTGCCTCATTGTTCGACACCTTGTACCCAACTCTGACTGCAAACTCCAAATTATCTCCTTTGGGCGAAATCAAAACAATGCCCAAACCTCCTCCAACTCTCGAGATCGAGCCGTCAACAAATTGCCAAACACCCTCTGCCTCCTCCTCTATCTTCGTACCTTCTTGTATGAAATCAGCCAACGCTTGTGCCTTAATTGCTCTCCTTGGTTCATATGCTATCGTGTATTCACTCAACTCGACCGCCCATTTCACTAGTCGACCCGATACAGAAGGTCGACCTAAAGTTTCTCCCAGCGGCATATTCGTTCTCACCTTCACTTTATGGCCCAGAAAGTACGGCCGCAACTTCCTCACTGTTACCACCACTGCCAAAGCACACTTCTTGATCTCCGAATATCTCCTCTCCGCACCCTGCATCACCTTGCTTACGTAATAGATTGGAAGTTGCACCTTGCCCTCTTCCCGTAATAGAACTGAGCTTACCGCCATTTCTCCGATCGATAGCACTAGATCCTCTCCCGGAACCGGCTTAGCCAATAGAGGCAGATTGGCTAACACCCTCTGCAATTCCTCGAATGACCTCTGGGCTTCCTCCGTCCATTGGAATCTCGAGCTCTTTCTCAGTGTTTGAAACAGAGGACCACTCTTCTCCGCCACCTTAGATATGAAATGGCTCAGCCCCGCGATCCTGCCCGTCAAGATCTGTACTTCCTTCACCTTTGTGGGCGGTTTCATTTCGATCACCGCCCTTACCTTCTCTGGGTTGACCTCGATCCCCCTCTTTGTCACCATATACCCCAGGAACTTTCCCAACTTCACCCCAAAAGAACACTTAGCGGGATTTAGTTTCATGATATACCTTCGCAAAGTCAAGAACGTCTCCTTTAAGTCATTCACATGGTCGGCCTCCGCCTTACTCTTTACCAACATATCATCAACGTACACCTCCATATTCCTTTCAAACTGCTCCTTGAAAATTTTATCGACCAACCGTTGATACGTCGCACCCGCGTTCTTCAAGCCAAAAGGCATCACCACGTAGCAATAAGTGCCCCTGCTCGTAACAAAACTCACACTCTTCCTATCCTCTCGAGCCAAAGGGATCTGGTGGTATCCCTGGGATGCATCCACAAGACTGAGCGATTCACACCCCGCGGTGGAATCAACCAGTTGGTCGATCCGGGGTAACGGATACAAATCTTTCGAGCACGCCTTGTTTAAATCACGAAAATCAATTCACATCCTCCACTTCCCCTCCGATTTAGACACCATCACCGTGTTCGACAACCATTCGGGGAACTGGATCACCTTAACATGTCCCGCCTTCAATAACTTCTCAACCTCCTGCTCGATCACCTCGTCCATCTCGGCCCCATGGTGTCTCCTCTTCTGTTTCACCGGCCTCACCGTCAGATCAATATTCAAATGATGTTCGATCACCTCTGCCTTTATCCCCGTTAACTCCTCAGCCGTATATGCAAAAACATCCGAACTCCCTGATCAACCCAATCAATCTCGACCTTAAGGGCTCCTCGATCTCCTTTCCCATCCGAAACTTCCTCTCCTCACATCCTTCCACCATCTGGACCTCCTCGATCTCCCCTCCTGACTGCATCTCCACCTTCTCCTTCCCTTTACCGCTTTCTCCTTTTCCTCTCTCGACCTCGAACTCCCAGGTCGATTCAACACTCCCTCTTCGAGCTTCGCCTGCTTCCTTGAGAGTTGCTTATTGTTGCTCACAGTGGTTTGATAACAACTTCTCGAGGTAAGTTGATCTCCTGTGACCTCACCAACGTTTTCACCCACTGGATATTTGATCGTCATGTGGTACGTCGACACGACCGCCTGGAATGCATTTTAACTGGTCCTCCCCATGATGATGTTATACGATGACTTTGCTCCAACGACCACAAACCTCACCATTCTCACCTTCCTTGTCGCTCCTTGCCCCAAGGCAACAAATAGGCTCACATCTCCCATTGGCATCACCTCGCCTCCATTAAACCCGTACAAGGCTGTAGCCACCGGCTTCAGTTCAAGGTTAAGCTCCTTGTTTATCTGCACAAAACAATCATAAAACATTACATCCACCGAGCTCCCGGTATCGATGAATACCCTCTTCACATCAAAACCTGCCACTTCCGCCGTAATCACCAACGCATCATTGTGAGGCAACACCACTCCCTCAGCATCTTCTGCCCGAAAACTTATCTCCGGTACTCGGGCAGTCATCCCTACTTCCTCTCTTTTCCTCTTCATCGCTCGAACATGCCCCTTCATTGCATTGTTCGAGTCTCCATCTGTTGGACCTCCCGAAATCATATAGATCGCCCCCCCTCTTTACAGGGCCGTGATCCTCCTGACCTCCTCGGTCTCCTTTTTTCTCCTCGACCACCTCTCCCTCCTCGAGGCTCGTCTTCCTCATCATCATCTCGATCACTCTACTCCACTGAATCTTCCCGACACTTTCCTTTGTCTTTCCCATTTGCTTTGTCTTCATACACGAACTCCTTGAGATGTCCCGCCCTAATAAGGCACTCGATCTCATCCTTGAGGTGTCTGCACTTCTCCGTTGTATGCCCATAATCTTTATGAAAACGGCAGTACTTCCTCGACCTGGGTTGCGTCGGCCCCTCATGCCTCGATTTCGGTCACGTCACGTCCTTATCCTCGATCTTCTTCTCGATAGCCACCAGCACCTCTCCCATTTTCGCATTCAGGGGGCGTAAAATTATGGAATCGCTTCCCTCCAAACACTGGTCGATCCTTCCACCTGTCTTTCCGCCCACGATCAATCCTGCCACGCCCCTCTCTCCTGGGCGATCTCCTCCCCGGCGACACCCTTCGGGGCGAGTTCGCCCTTCCTTTCTTCGACTCTGGCTTAGCTAAATCCTCCAACTTAGCAAACTCCGCCTCCGTCTCCTCCAGGTTAATATATTTCTTGCGCGTCTTCAAAACTTTGTTATACGTACGAGCAGGAGTTTTGGCTAAAGATGTTCGACAGGGCCCTGCTCGCAAACTCCTTATCAACCCTCCAGCCTTCACCTCGTCCGCGGCCATGGGGATCTCCAAACAAGTTTGATTATATCGCGCAACATACTTGCGCAACGACTCTTTCTCCCCCTGCCTCATGGCCATCAGCGTCAAATACGTTTTCTCCTGCGCCACAACACTCGCGTATTGGGTCATCAACTTCTCCGCGAAATCATCAAAGTCCTTGATCGATCCATGAGGGGGCTGCTGGAATCAATCGAGCGCGCCTCCTCTTAAGGTCGATAAGAATGCCCTGCAGCTAACAGAATCAGAGTAACCATGTAACCTAGCCAAGTTCTCAAACGCTCTTACGTGTCTCGACGGGTCAGTGGTCCCATCGAACACCAAACTCATGTCTCTGAAATTCGCAGGTAACGGTGCGGCCAATATGTCCCTCGAGAACGGGTGTCCTCGAGCACGCCTCTCAGGTCGGCCATCCATCTTAGCCTGCATCTGTCTCACCTGCTCTGCGAGTCTTTCTACCTCCGATCTTGCAGAGCTCCATCACCTCCATAGCTAGACAAGTCCTCATCCACCATCGTTGGTCTAGCAGCCACTCGCGAAAGGCTTTGAGTGACTTGCTGAACCGCTTGTGCCGCCGCGTTTCCACCATCTGCTGCATCTCCTGCCTGGTTATCACCACTTGCTGGCCGGGGCGCGGCTCCTCCACCGGCGGCGGTACTGCTCCTTGCACCACCGCCCCTTGCTGCGGCATCGCGGCCAGATCTGGTTGCAACGGCGTTGGGATCACCGCTCCTTGAGCCGTACGGGTCTCCTGGGTCCTGCTTGAGCCCACGTCAACCTCTTGTTGCACCGGCGTGGCTCCTACACCCTGAGGAACGGGCGTTGGAGTCACCGGTGTACGCGAGGGTCCAGAGAAGCCCAGGGGAGGGCCTTCTCCAAACGGCCTCATCATCGTCCACGCGTTGTCGAACGATGCTTGCAAATCTCACCTAGGAATTCCGTCCGCCATAGCCACCGAGCTTCAGAAATCTCAGCACACCACTTTCCGAGCGAAATTCCTACAGACGGCGCCAAATGGTAACGCAAAACACTTCGACCGGCTTGAAATCGGCTTGCCTCCCTCTCTTTGCCGATAGAACGTCGTGCACCTGCACAGAACTCTCACATCGGAGGGGTTTCCCAGTGAAGAGCCTTCGATGCTTGAGTTAGTATGTGTTTGTTCAATTTTGTAAAGTAAAGAATGGATAAATCGTAGGTCACAAGAAAAGACCCACTCCCATATATATAGGAATGAGATACCTGCCCTAGGAGCTGCCTGAATTTTGGTGAGCTGTCCTGCCCATGCTGCCCGTCCGTACACACACTGCGTGTGTCAGAGATGTCAGAGGTGGTTACCGCCACTATCGCTCTGCACCAATATATTCCTGCCATGTGTCCCTCTGAGTGGAGGGAGATTATTCTTCTGCGCAGGCCGTTAGGATCTTCTAACGCCACCCACGCGCTTTATCGCGTTCAAGCCACGCTCTCGACTGCTCTTCACCTGTTGGGTGCTCGACCTGATCGAGCCCCCGTCGCTAGGTCGATCCTCGACCAGTTCTGTTATTCTGCTCGATCTCTTCCGTTTTGGTCGATCATCCTTCGACCAATGCGGTTTTCTCCACTCTGAGCTTGCCCGACCTACATGGTAGGCCGGTCTATTCCTTAGTCATATAATATCCCATATCACATATTATAAAGATGATCATAAATTGAGCTATGTAGCATCAATAATATATATCCAATATTTCCACCATTTTTGTATATAAGCTTGTAACGCCCCAATCATTATTATAATATTAAGATGATTTCACTGCTCGATTTTAAAGTGAAATTCGTAAATTTTTAGAAATTTAAGATTTATTTAATTTATATACTAAATGCTCAATTATCTTAGGTTATTCTTTAGAATTTTCTAAGTCATGTTAAGATCAAGATCAATCCATTAATTTGGGTTGATAAGTGTAATCTAGTCGACTCGAGAATTTTAGCCTCGAACCCTAGTCTCGATCCGAACAAATTTCAAAGTCATTTCCGAGTATTTTTCGCAAGTCATTGCCAAGTCATAGTAGTATAATACTTAGAATAATTCTAAGTATTCAAAAACTCCAAATTAAAGCCTTAGACCCCTTTCGGAAAGCGAGCAAATTCAATCGAGCCACCCGTGCCACCCTGAGCCTCTCCGCGTCCAAGGCCATGCCCAAGCCATGCCAATTGCTTAGTTAAGTGTTAGGAATGTCCAAGGCATTTTTCTAAGTCCAAACCATCACAAAAAATGAGCAAGCCCGCGCCAGCCACACCCAGTAGTAGAAAGTTGCGCCCAAGGCCCAGCCGCCAGCCACGCCCAGACAGCGTCAGTCTAACTTCCCGAGCCCAAAACCTCAACCTCCGGCCCACTTTGTCCGAGCCCAAATTTGTGGGATTACAACGCACTTACTAAGGTATAATTTGAGCCCAATTGACCCTGGTCAAAGTCAACCCAAGACTCCTCTAGTCTTGGTCAAAGTTAGTGGGGGGACAATTGATTATTTTATTGTCTTAGAGTGTAGCGATTGTCCCCTATGTCCTAACCATTGTGCTCCTTGGAGACCACCAAAAACCGTCCAATATCAGGTGAGACAAGTCCAAGACATCCTCCTTACCCTATGCACTTGAAAATGATGTAAGACCACACTATGTTCCCACTTTGTCCCCTCTTTGGTCAAAGTCTTGAGTCTCCACCTCAAGACCTTTATAATAACACCTTACCAACTGAGTGTAGGACCTTTGGCACTTAGAAATTTCGTCCAACACTTAGAGAAATCAAGAAAAACTAAGAGTCTTGGCTTGGCCTTACAACACGCGCGCAAGGGGGAAGAGGAGAGGAGAACCGAGCCACACCGTGTTCTAGCCATATTCCACCGAGGTCCACCATGTCCATTGTGTTTCTAGGATTGCGCTAAGCTTCCAGCATCCTTGGACCTCGACCAAACTCCACCCAAGTCGAGCCATAGCCTCTCAAGACCCGAAACAAGCCCTATCAAGTCCCTAGAAACCATTTTCCATCTTCGGTGAAGGTAACCCCAAGAAATCCTTTTTCCTCAGCTATTTTATGATAAAATAAAATTTATCATGAAGAGAAATGAAGCCATACATGCCATTATCCATGAGTTTCGATTTTTAAGAATTAAATGCCTTAAAATCGGATTTTTAGTACATTGCATGCTTAGGCCGATTTTATTAGCTAAGTGTCCCTTATAATTCATGAGAATGAAGATGTATAAGTTTAAACATTTTTAGAGTACGTTTGTTCGGTCAACTAGCTCGTGATTTTAGGGCATTTTTCACCCCCAAGCCATAATGATATGCATGCAAGAAAAGCCTATTATGTTAGCCTTAAAAATATGTTTTTACATGTAAAGTACTCGGCCATACTCACTTATGCAAGATTAAGAAGTTGGTTCGGTCAACTCGTTCATGATTTTATGTGAAATTTCACCTCCGAGCCATATCACCATACATGCAAGTATAAGCCATCATGCTAGCCTCCTTAACCATGATTTTTGGCGTATAATACACGGCCATAGTCATTCATGCAAGTTTGAGAAGTGGGTTCGGTGACCCCGTGCTCGTACGTGCCTTATCGGCCCTACCGAGCCCTTAGCATTTTTACCTGAGGTCTCATAGCATTTTATTTCATTTTTGTGCCTATGGTATCATATTGAAGTGATATAAGTTGCATGTCCCTAGTAAAGTCTCCAAAAAGTCGAAAAGGGGCCGGTCATGGTCACTAGCCGCGCCCACCGCGCGTGCAGTGTCGGCCTCGTGCCTGTACGCGCGCCCAGCAGCCCCAGGGATGCCCTGGTAGCCTCTGTCATGCCTGTCCACGCGCCCAGCAGCCCCAGGGACGCCCAGCAGCGCTCTGGTAGCCTTTGTTGTGCCTGTCCGCGCGCCCAGCAGCCCCAGGGACCTGGTAGCCTCTGTCGTGCCAGCCAGCGCACCCAACAAGCCTCAGCCGTGCACAGCAGCACTCGAGAGGCACGACCAATGCCAGGGTCGTGCCAGCCGCGTGATGAAGATCGCGTGTTCCGATTGCCGATATGCCACAAACTCGTGCCTTGAACAGACTATAGGTGTCTCGGAGGTTCATACACACGCGCTCCTCGAAACGAATAAAATTGCAAAAGAGATCACGAAGAAATCTAAGGGTGCCCAACGCCGCACCCGGGCACTAGCATGCCCGGTGCGGGACCGAGGCCGGTCAGTCCTAGCCAGCTCCCGACCGCCTGGTTCGGCCGAGCCAGCGGTCCGACCAGTCAGCGAACCGACCGGTTTGACCGGCGGTTCGAGCCTATATTTTGGCTCGTGAGTTCCGATCTGAGTTTTATTTCAGACTCTGAGTATTTTTCTGAGCCAAACCAGTCAGTTCAAGTATACCAGTTATAAATCCGGACTTAGTATATTTTAAGCAAACTCTTAGCACAGTCTATTTCATCCGGTAAATGAGCATTTAGAACCGAGCATCTTAGCATAATAATTAAATATTCTGAGCATAATACTTAGCATTATTCTATATGTTATGTAGCCTAAGGAGAGTCGAGCCTCCGACCGCTACTTCAGTTCACGCACTTGCCAGCTATTTTCAGTATACCAGGTGGGAGCCTTTACAGGGCATTACGTTGCGCATTTCAGTTTCCTGTATAAGGTACGTGAGTAAGTAAGTTACCCGGACGGTTGAATCATCCTGTTTGTGGTTCAATTAAGTTTCTCCCATGTGAGAGGCCGACGTAAGGGCCTTCCTATTCCGCCTGGTACCCGCAGATCGGGTTGTGCACATCCAGCGGCCGACCTAAGGGCCGAGGGTCTTTGACCACAAGAAAAGAAAACAAAAGAAAAGAAAGTTAAGTTCAGCTCGTATATATTGAAGTTCATGATATGTTATTATAGATGTTGTCTAATTCAGTGTCGGCCAGAGTAAGGGTCATGTACTGGGTTTTACACCGTCCATAATTATTGTACCATGACTGAGGTATGTTCGAGATATTAAGTTTCTCCCAGGTGAGAGGCCGACCTAAGGGCCTTCCTATTCCACCTGGTACCCGATAAGGGGCCGACCTAAGAGCCTTCAGTCTTATCGGGTGATGTGAACACGAGCGGCCGAAGTAAGGGGCTATAAGGGTCTTTGAGACCACAATATAAGTATAAGAAAATTGTTCCATTTCAGCAAAACTTATTTATTTATTTTATGCTGCTTTTAAGTTTATGTTTACAGTTAAGGTTGTTACAGTTCCAGTTTTCGCACTAGCATGCAGATGTGCTCACACTCCCACTGTCTTTCTTATTTCAAGTGTCGGAGTCCAGCGTGCCGGGTGAGCAAACGTTGCATTCGTGGTCATGAGCAGAGGACATATTTACACACATTTTATGTCTTAAATTCATGAACATGTATTTATAAGTATGCGTGTGTTATGTATGTTTTCAGTTTAAAGCTTCCGCTAGACTAAGTAGTGCGAGATTATCGGACTGCATGTATGTTTCACTATCTCCGTAGTGGCTCGATGGGTTGTATGTTTTATTCGCGTCCAGAATAGTAAGTTAATTAAGTTTTAGTAGCATCCCGCAATTAAGTAAGTATTTTCGAAAATAAACTCGCACGACATTTCAAAAATAAAAGCGAAAAATTTACTCTGATTTTTCAAAAGTCAAAGCTAGTCAAGGCGGGGTGTTACAAAGCTTCTTCTCATATACAATAGACATACTTATAATATCACATGAATTTTTATAGCACTAAAGACATTAAACAGAAATACTGTTTTAATTTTTCAAATCATGTCAGTGTCGCTATCGTCCTGGAAAAAAAAAAAAATCATGCTAGTGAAAATAATCTTGCAGATTATATAATCCATCCTTTAGTCCATAATTTTTAAACGAACATATTATAGTTCAATAATGACCAA
This sequence comes from Striga asiatica, assembly GCA_008636005.1. NCBI lineage: Eukaryota > Viridiplantae > Streptophyta > Magnoliopsida > Lamiales > Orobanchaceae > Striga > Striga asiatica. The sequence continues at coordinate 668,777 of BKCP01005294.1, read as the reverse complement.
CTTTCACTTACATATATACATCTCATCCAATATCATGTAAAACCATTTTCAAGTCTATATATGCTCAATATATAACCAAAACAGATTTTATAACTCAAATCACATGATCTGTCATCTTGCAGATTTTTATATACATACTAGATTTATCAATTTATATAAATACTTTGTGATGTCAAATAGATCTAGAAATTTTATTGGGATTGAAAAGCCAAACATATCATGTTATATCAAAATAGCATAACAATATATGTGTTCACAAAAATTTTCTAAAATTGAATATGCTGCAGATCAAAAAAACTTTTATGCAATGTATATACTTACTTGAAAATATAAAACAAATTGCATCTATCGATTTTTTACTCCAATTTTTTTACTAATAATATAAAACACAGATACCTATATCATATCCAAAATTCAATAAAAATAACACTCAAATCGTCCACAACAAATCTTCAAAATTAAACATAGTGCAGATTGCAAAATTTTTCAGCACTGGACACATTGAAGTTAAAAATTCATACAAAATAAATTACTTATCAATTAAAGTATAAAATTTTACTGACTCATCAGAGAGGAATCACATATCCAAAATTCAAGATGGAACAAAGTATTATCAATTTATAACAAATTATTAATCTAACTCGCAAATACTTGATAGCACAACCACAACAATCAAACTCATACAAAAATCATCAATCCCCTCTTTTGGAGATAAATAAATATAACTAGAATTGATGAAACTAATAGATCATTATTGATATTGGACAAATCTTGAATGTTACCTTGATAGAAAAGACAACACGATTCTTTTCTAGGGCATACATGAATTCTTGATTGTTAACTTGATTGCCCGTTCGTCTTGATGCCGCCGTTCTCTTAGAGGGTAGAGTACTCGTGCTGATAACGTGTTGTAATATAGATTGTCGATAGGTAAGATAGACAAAGAGAGAAAGCATTAAAGAGAATAGTGAGAGTAAGAGAGAAGAGATACACCCGCAAAACCATCATTATCTTATTCATTCACTTGAATCCTATATAAGGAAATGCAATGTACATAAATAATGACCTAATGCGCTATTGGCCCATACCTAAAAAGTTTATATCTAGGTAATGTCCAAAAATAATAATTATTTACAATGGTGTGAACTTTATTTGGTATAGGTATGAAAGTTAAATTTTAGGTTGATTTGTTATAAAATCAAGGTGATATGATTCTTAAATTTCAGCATATTCCCATAACTTGTCATAAGATATTAATGATAATTCGGCAAATTGGTATGTATTCCTATTGAAAATCATAAAGATCGTTGAACAAATATTGGATAATGAAATTTAAAATATAATTCTGGAGAATTAGTTGATAAATTTGAATGATAAAGTAACCGACAACAAATTAAAAAAATGCGAGACAATATATATATATATATATATATATAAGAGAATTTATTATGTAGTCCAAATTTGGGTTCTAAATTTGAAAGTCAAGTAAGTAGTTATTCATAACTTACAGGTCAATATTAACTTGGATGCAAATGAAATAGCCAATTATTTATAGTTTAATAAATTACTGAACTACATAATTTTTTTGATTTGGATAGTTTATACAAAAATAAATATATTTTAATTAATGAAACAACATAAGTTTATTGATATTGCAAGACTCCCCTTTTCTCTCGTCCGAACCCTAGCCTGATTTCCTCCTTCCACTCGTCCAAGCCACTTTCTGCTCGTTACATGCCTTCCCCGGCGGCTCGCCAGTTCCTTCGCCGGCGGATGGCCCGTAGCCGCGTAGCCTTGCTCCAATTCGCGCTTCTCCCAGCTTTTCTCGCGCCGATGGTGGAAATCCAACGCCCGTCGGTCGACTTCGTCGTTGTACAACCGTCGTGGCGGGCTCGGCTGCTGATCTTCCGGGTCGCGTCGGAGTGCTGATGGGTGGTGTGTGGTCAAAGTATTGGCTGCGACCCTGGTTGCTCGGCTCATCTTAGGCGAGTCGTCCAGGGCTGAGGTGTGGCACATCTTGCCCCATGTGTCCCTATTCCGTTGGTGTTGTGGCTGTGGGATGTCCGGCACGCCCGGATCTAGGCCAGTGGTATTGGCCGGATTTTGGGATGCTGGTGTGTGT
>BKCP01005294.1:622988-661271 GCA_008636005.1 Striga asiatica | reverse complement strand
AAAAAAGAAATGTACATAGGACGGAGCCCCAATCCTGGGTACCTGGGAGGTTACATTCATACAAGAATAACCTTACCGAGACAACAAACTACTCCACAAGACCAACCCCAACACACAAACCCAACTATCCAGACCAGAAAGCACCTAGATTGTCTAAATCAGAGGATGAAGACATAACAACAGCTATAAAATTAAGAAAACCTGTTAACTATCATAATCATACAAAGATCAAGAGAGCTATACACCACTGACTCAAGACCTAGTGTATACCTTCCTTCTCCAAGTGTGATTTCAGCTCTCAGCCACATAACTCCTGCCAGTCTTGAGTTGCCATTTTGATTATCCACCTTTCTGGTTGTCAAACCCACTAAAAAAACCCACAGGTTCCTTGCTTTCCAAAGCCACCACAATATATATGTTGAGAGTTGAATTCGGCCTTCTGAAGTCTCTTTGGAGTTCATCAAGCTCACACACCACCACCAATCTTTGAAAGAAAACAGTTCATTTGGAAGCTGGTTCCATTGCACAGAGCTCATCTTCCATGTGTGTTTGGCTTTTGGACAGTTGAATAGGGCATGCTCTAGTGTTTCTTCCTCCTCCCCACAAATCCTGAACACAGCATCAATGTCCATTCCCCTCTTGATCATGGTAAAGTTTACAGGGACAATGTTTGAAAAGCACCTCCATACAAAGTTTTTAACATTCCCTAGCACTTTGAGTTTCCAACATCTCAACCGGGCCTCTTATTTTTTGCTGCTGAAGTGCTATTTTCTGCATTAGAAGAAACATACATTTTCTCTGTCATCATCAAAGAGTATGCAGACTTTACAGAGAACAAACCTTTATCCACAAAAGTACACTTCCACACATCCTCAGGTGAATGATTTAAAGTGGCTATGTTAATGATTTTTCCTGCATCTGCCTCCTGGAACAAGGCTTTGACCAAAGTTGTATCCCATCTAGTTCCTCCATCTATTAGTAGGTCCTTCACCCAAAAATCATTCCCCTCCACTTGTACTCTCAGCTCAGGTTTTCTACATTAATACCAGGAACTCAGTTAGCCTCATTGATTTTGGTTGATTCTCCAATGAAAATGATTCTTTTCATGTGTTGATTCAAATAAGGTAAGAATTTAGCCCATGAGCTCCACAGCCAAGAAGCTCCACTGCATCTTTTGAACTCAAATGTAGAGTGACAGGAAAAATACCTGTTTTTCAGCACTTGACTCACAAGTAACTCTAGGTTTGATGCAACTCTCCATAGCTACTTTAAAATTAAGGCTTTATTGAACATCCTTATGTCTTGAAACTCAATACCTCCATCCTGCTTAGGCCTAGTCATTTTATCCCATGACATCCAGTGTATGCCTTTGTTGTGCATCTCCCCTTTATGCCACAAAAAATCTGCAATTATCTTATAGATGTCTTTGCAGAGTCCCACATGTAACACAAAACATGACTTGACAAATACAGGAAGTGCATTGAGCACTGCTTTCACCAAGACCTCCTTTCCAGCAGTGGATAAGAAGTTATTCCTGCAGCTACAGATTCTGTTTCTCACAGCCTCAATAACAAATTGAAAGGCCTCTCTTTTTTAGGCTCTAATTCCTAGAGGTAGGCCTAAGTACCTTGGAGATATTTTTGATGACCACTCCTCTGAAAATTGAGCTGATCTTCTCCTGCAGATCCACTGGACAGTTCCTACTCAAAAACATTGAAGATTTATGCAAATTGACTTTTTGCCTTGTACATTCTTGATATTTCTTGAGAATGTTAAGTAGCAGTATGGCATGATGCTCATCTGCTTTGCAGAAAACCAGTGCATCATCTGCAAATAACAGATGAGAGAGCATAAGTCCTTCCTTTGAAATTTTAATCCCTCTGAAATGGCCTCTATTCACATGATAACTTAGAATGGCAGAGAATAACTCCGAGACAAGGATGAAAAGATATGGTGATAGTGGATCACCTTATCGGATTCCTCTAGAAGGAGTTATAAAGCCACTCACTTCCCCATTGAGGCTGAAGGAGAAAGAAGTTGTTGTGATACAAACAATTATCCACCTGATGAACTTTGCTTCAAATCCCATTTTCCTCATAGTGCTCCTTATGCAGCGCCACCCCATCCGATCGTATGCTTTCTCCATGTCCAACTTCAAGGCCATGAAAACACTCTTCCATGACCTATGTCTGTTTAAAAAGTGGAAGACTTCATGAGCCAACACCACATTATCAAGTAGTTTTCTTCCTGGAACAAAAGCAGTCTGGGCCTGGCTGACACAATCATTTAGGCAATGTTTAAGTCTCTCAGCTAGCACCTTTGGCAATAATTATATATTGAACCCCACAAAGGTTGATTGGTCTGCAGTTTTTGAGCTTTTCAGAATACAGACACTTAGGGATAAATGTGATCACTGTATGGTTTTAACTCATTTCCATCTCTCCTGTGTCTGTTATCAGCTTTTGAATAGCATTCAGCTTTCTCCTTTGTGTGGTGTATACATGGAAAAACCGAGTGTTCCTGTCTCCTTGCTTTAACCACAATGCTCTTGATTTAAGTCTCCAAAATTGTTCTTCTTCCTTGTAAGCTCTGTCTAAGTCAATCTTCATCTGCCCCCAAGTCTCTCAGTTTTCTATTCTCACCTTCTCCTCTCATCCCTTCTAGTTTTTGAGTTAACTCCTGGATGATTTTTTCATTATTTCTTTTGAAGGCTTATGCTAGGCTAGTAGGTGCATCCTTATGCTTTTCACTTTCTGTTGCACTGTGAACATATCAGAGCCTTCAACTTCTATCTGCCAACCCTTCTCAACTGCTTCCATAACTCCCTCCATCTTCACCCATGCACTGTCAAACAAGAATCTCCTCTTCTTGCCTCTCATTTCCACTTTGGTGTCAAAAAGAATGACATATCAGAGCCTTCAACTTCTATCTGTCAACCCTTCTCAACTGCTTCCATAACTCCCTCCATCTTCACCCATGCACTCCTATCAAACAAAAAGCTCACTTCAAACGCTACTAATTGCAGCGTTTACAAAATCAGCTTTTTCCCCCAAAAGCCATTTTGAACAGCTGGTTTACCGAACAAATTTTTTAGTTGTTTTAGATGGTCAAACTGCTAAAGTGGTTTGAAACAACTAAAATCTAAACAAAAAGACATTTACCAAACAAAGCCTTAAACAGTTAAACCATCAAATTATGGGTGGATTTTCCTTTTCTCGTTTTTTGTTTTATGTATTTGATTAGAATCTGTAGACTTTTGTTTACCTTGGTCTAGTTTTGACTATATACAGGCTGGGGATCCGGCCTTAATCCCCCACATTCTTGGATGGTTTTTTTTTTATTTTAAAAAGGCATAATGGCGGAAAAATACACGACCTTTACTTGATTGGCCATTTAATCACGACTTTCAAACCTTGACAAATAAATACATGACCTTTACATTCTTGGCAACTTGATACACGGATTTAACATCCGTCAACGGAAAGCTGACGTGGGTCTGACTCAGCAAACAGAAGCCAAATCATCAGTTAAACCTTGGCAGTTTAAAACACCGCCTTTGGTTTTTTGGCAACCCGATACACGAACTTACCCTTTTTTGGAAAAAGGATGCCACATCATCATTTTATTTTATTTTTTATTTAAATTCATTAAATTTACTTTTATTATTTTTATTTATTTTAATTCTACTTTTATTATTCAAATTATGTTTACAATTTAAATATATAGTGATTATCCTCGATGACAAATTTTTTTTGGACCTTCTTTTATTATCATTTGTGTGGTTTTTTAATACTATTTTATCTTATTTAGTTTCAAATAAATTTTATTTAAGCATTAAATAAATATTTATAATATAAATATTTATAATATAAATATAATATTATTATTTATTTATTTAATTTTCTGAAATTTACTTTTATTATTATTTAACATACTTAAATAAAAAATATACGAATAAACTAAATAAATAAATATATTAAATACATATAATATAAATCATGTAAAATTATTTATCTAAATAAATAAATATATTAGATTTTAATTATATGTTTTATTGAATTCTATATATATGTTCTATTATTTATTATTCATTATTTACTATATTAATATTAATTTATTAATTAAATACTGAATATATTAAGATTGAAAAATATTAAACTAGAATAAAATAAAACATATAAATGAAAAATTAAATAAAATAATATATATTTTTTATTTGTTTTTTGTTTGTAATCACTATATATCTAAATTATAAACATAATTTCAATAGTAAAAGTACAATTAAAATAAATAAAAATAATAAAAGTAAATTAAATGAATTTAAATAAAAATAAAATAAAATAATAATGTGGCAGCTTTTTGCCAAAATAGTGTAAGTTCGTGTATCAGGTTGCCAAAAAACCAAAGGTGGTGTATTAAACTGTCAAGGTTTAACTGATGATTTGGCTTCTGTTTGCTGAGTCAGTCCCACGTCAGCTTTCCGTTGACGGACGTTAAATCCGTGTATCAAGTTGCCAAGAATGTAAAGGTCATGTATTTATTTGTCAAGGTTTGAAAGTTGTGATTAAATGGTCAATCAAGTAAAGGTCGTGTATTTTTCCGCCATTATGCCTTATAAAAAAAACCCATAAAATTATGCAATTTTTTTTTCAATTAACCAATCATATTTAGGTCTCTCTCCTCGTCAATCTTTTTCCCAAATCTAAAGAAAACCCATGCTTTTATTTCACAGTTGTGCCTCCTCTCCAGAGGGGTGCGTCGCACCTCCGAAGTGTTGACCCTAGGGCTGCAAACGAGCCGGGATTTGTTTGTATGTTCGAGTTCGACTCAAAAATTTTTAAATGAAAAGATAAAATTACCAATGCTATACTATTATAATATATAAGGGTATTTTAGTAATTCAACATATATCTTGAGCCACTTGACAAAGCAAAATATGGGCTCGAGCTGCTCGAGTCGAGCTTTGACTTGAGCGCTCGCAAGCCGCTCGGTTCATTTGCATCCCTAGTTGACCCGCACCGGGGACGACAGCTCTACTCCCAACAGTTCTTCGACTTCTCTATTGGTGTGGCGCGTTCCCATGTTTTCGGGTGGCAATGGTAGAGGTTAGGTGTGGGTCCGACGGATCGCCGGTGATTTTGTTGTGGTGGATGTCGTATGTTGCCTTGGCGGTGGTTGGCTGAGGCTGGTGCTTCTTTTTCTCTCATGTTTTTCTGTCTTGCCCTGGTGTTGGGTTGGTGGGTCTTCCTGCAGGAGGTGGTGTTCAGCTCCAGTTGATCTTGGTCGCAATCGCCAAACTATGTTAGAGGAGGAGATTGGCGCGGGCCCCTGGTGCTGACCGATGGTGTTCCCTTTCGGAAGGGGTTATGGTCCGTTGGTCCAGATTTAGTCAGCCGCTAGTTAGAGTTTCTAGATCCGTGCATTAGCCGTAGGCGTAGACTGTGTTTTCATCTTCTTCAGTGGTTGCCTTCAGATTTTCTGGTTGGTGCTGAGGGTTTTATTGTAGTTATTAGGTTTTTTCCTGTAAGTTGTTTCATGTAGGTTTAGTGTTGTTTGTAGATTTATTCTCCCCGTTAGGAGCGTGTATTCTCCACTAGAGGGAGATTTTTTATTTTTTATTTTTTTGGTAGTTTTTGGGTATGTTGGTCCTAGGTTACCTTTGGGTAGACCTCCTACTAAATTGAGTTGTGTGGTTGTTTGAGTCGGTTGTACTGGTTGTTATCTAGATATAAATATGTGTTTTATTTTTAAACTCTATCATTTCAAACAAAAAAAAAAATCAAATTAAGGCGGCAATTTGACTTGGGCCAGACAACTTGTTAATAAATGCGATACCATAACAGTTCTGTTCGGAATATGTTCTAAACTCGGGGGCCTTTTGTTGACCCAATTTGGCCACGAATAATAAAAATGCGACATGTGGAAAGATAAACGATGGTTAGAATATATATTAAATAAATATAGAAGTCTTGGAGACGTCAAGATCATCCATATCCGAGCCGCGTAGAATTTAATATCACCAGCCTGACCCGAATACAGTAAAGAAGCCTTCTCTCGACGACGCACGCTACTGACAAAATAGGCGTCCACCATAGCCGTCAACAAATATTATTGGGCCCCGCGCGGTCACTTCACATTTAATGTAAATGTACTATTTGTCTCTTTTATTATTATTTTATTATTGCCCACTTGTTAGCCCTATATATATGTGTGGGCTCAATTATTGTAGGGAGATCTCAAAAAAAGGGAAGGACATTCTCTAATTTCTCTCTCAAAAATCCATGAAAATGCATATTAATCCAAGTCCGATTATTCATAGAAATAGGGGTATATTTTTATGTTGATACAATTTCGCGTATCAACATATACATTAATGAAAAGATATACATACTATTTCAAGTAAACTCAGACCTTATATATCTATATATAGATATTTAATTAGGGCTGGTATCGGTTCGGTTACCGAACCAGTAACACTAAACCGATACCGAACCGAACATGTTCGGTTTCACTTATATTCAAACCGAAACCAAACCGATAAGAATTCGGTAACCGTGTGTAGACATCGAAATTTTAATATTTTATTAATTAATGTCTTTATTTATTTTGTGATATAAATCCAAGATAAATAAGATATTTAATTAATAAAGTAATTCTTTCTTGCCCACCAAGTCAAATCATAGGATAAGGAAAGAGATTATATCAAATCTTAGGATAAGGAAAGATATTATATCAAATCATGAATGACCAATCAAATTGATGTCTTCTTCTCCACGACTCTCTCTCCTACACCTATAAATAGGGCACTCCTCAATTCCACAAATCATACCTCAAACAATCCAACACCTCACAAAAGACACCTCAAAAATCGAACACCTCATAAATCAAAGTCTCAATTCAAAGAACTCAATAATTCTCTTGAAGATCAAAAGGTGTTCTTGAAGATCCACAACATTCAAGTTAAAGATCCAAGAAGATAAGAATCAGGGGTTCCATATAGAGATTGTACCCGCGTATCTTTTGATCAATATAAATTCAAGTTGTACAAAAGTTTTATGTTTTTCATAAAATTTGTTGTAACAAATTTGGCACGCCCAGTGGGACTTTCGCTACCTCTCATCTCTTATCTCCAATCAAGTTCGAAGATTTTTGAAGATGCATGAAGACCTCTATGAAGAAAATGTACATGGGGGGCAACGAAGGATGATGTTTTCCTAAGTCATGAATCCGTCGAAAATCATCATGTTCATCAAACATCCGAATGGAGAAACAAAAGTGGTCTTCCATATTCATCTCAAATTCCATGGGGGCAATTTACATGAAGAGCTCCATCAAATCTACATATTCAAATGCTCCTTGATATGAGCCTAAACTATCTATATAGCTCCTCGATATGAGCCAAAACTATCCAAATATCTAATGCAAATGCTCCTTGATACGAGCTTAAACTATCTACAATACTCCTTGATATGAGCCTAAACTATCTACATATCCAAATGCTCCTTGATATGAGCCTAAACTATCTATAAAACTCCTTGATATGAGCCTAAACTATCTACATATTTAAATGCTCCTTGATACGAGCTTAAACTATCTACAATGCTCCTTGATATGAGCGTAAACTATCTACAAGGCTCCCTGACACGAGCATAAAAGGTCTACATATCAAGATATCCTTGACACGAGAATAAAAGGTCTACATATCAAACTCGAAGGCTCCTTGGTACGAACATAAAATGTCGACATATCAAGATCTCCTTGACACGAGAATAAAAGGTCTACATATAAAAGTTGAAGGCTCCTTGACACAAGCATAAAATGTCTACATATCAAGATCTCCTTGACACGAGCATAAAATGTCTACAAATTCGAAGGCTCTTTGACACGAGCATAAAATGTTTACAAATTTGAAGGCTCCTTGACACGAGCATAAAATGTCTACAAAATTGAAGACTCCTTGATACGAGTATAAACTATGGGTCAAATCAAATCAAGACTCCTTGATACGAGTTTAAACTATCTACAAATCATGTCAAATGAAGAACTCCTTGATATGAGTTTAAACTATCTACATATCATGTCAAATGAAGAACTCCTTGATATGAGTATAAACTATGTGTCAATCAAATGAAGACTCCTTGATACGAGTTTAAACTATCTACAAATCAAATCAAATCAAATCAAATCAAGAACTCCTTGATACGAGTATAAATTTTCTACAAATCAAGTCATATGAAGAACTCCTAGATAAGAGTTTAAACTATTTGCATGTCCAAACCAAATTCAAAATTTTGAGACTCATTCACTACCAAGACATTTTGTCCGTGAACAAGTCTCAAGGGGGCATTTGTAGACATCGAAATTTTAATATTTTATTAATTAATGTCTTTATTTATTTTGTGATATAAATCAAAGACAAATAAGATATTTAATTAATAAAGTAATTTTCTTGCCCACGAAGTCAAATCATAGGATAAGGAGAGAGATTATATCAAATCTTAGGATAAGGAAAGATATTATATCAAATCATGAATAACCAATCAAATTGATGTCTTCTTCTTCAAGACTATCTCTCCTACACCTATAAATAGGGCTCTCCTCAATGCCACAAATCACATCTCAAACAATCCAACACCTCACAAATCAACACCTCACAAAAGACACCTAAAAAATCCAACACCTCATAAATCAAAGTCTCAATTCAAAGAGCTCTCAGTAATTCTCTTGAAGATCAAAATGTGTTCTTGAAGATTCACGACATTCAAGTTAAAGATCCAACAAGAGAAGAATCAAGGGGTTCCATATAGAGATTGTACCCACATATCTTTTGATCAATATAAATTCAAGTTGTACAAAAGTTTTATGTTTTTCATAAAATTTGTTGTTACACCGTGATTTGTCGGTTACCGATAAAACGGTTCAGTTTTGACTTAAACAGATAAAATTCAAAAAGATATTATAAAGAAAACAAGCAGCAGCAGACGTTTTTTCTTTTTTCTTTTTTTTTTTCAAGAGAGATCAGATGGTAGTGCATGAATATATAGCCATCATCCAAATTACAGAACATCACGCCTAGAAGCAGCAAGCGGGCTTAACTTTTTTTTCTTTTTTTTTTGTCTGAATTTCTGATTCTATGAAGTGAACTCTCCTAGGTCCCCACTCCCAGCCTTTATAAGCCCCTAAATCCTATTGACCCGTCACTTTTTTTTCAACTAATTAAGATTTAAGACCAATTAAACTAAAACATTTAGATTAGTTGTCTATTAACTTAATTAATTATTTTATTTAACTAATATATGTATTCAAAAGCCTAATCTATCATGTATTTTAAACTTTTCATTTTTTTTTCTATACTCTTATCGGTATCGGTTCGGTAAAAGCCGAACCCTACTCGGTTCAATTTTCGGTTTTTGGTCAGAAAATACCAGCCCTAAATCACAAAAATTCAAAATAAAATTTAAACTTTTACTTGATTATTTATTTCTTTTCAATGTTTTACTCTTTTTATCAAACCCCCAAATTTGGATTCGGGGGCCCTGCTGTGGAGACTTACACAGCACCCTCTCATGTGTTTTGTAATGACCATTGGATCATGTAACTTTAATCTAGTGGTCCAAATTAATGTAAGAGGAGAGAGAATGTTTCCCATTCTTTTAATAATAATATTTGAGTTGAATTTATATGAAAGAGAGAATGTTTCCCATTCTTTAAATAATAGTATTTGAGTTTAATTTATATGAAAGTGGGATTGTTGTATTTTAAACATTTTAAATGCTCATAATATTATAGTTTTATATTTTGATATTGTTTTTTAATCTATTTTTTTTTATATAAGTAATTTGTTAAATCACTTAGAAAATTATATATGTAGGAGTGAGAACATATTAATTGATTATTTCAAGAGAAAATAAATATGTAATTTATAAGTCTAAATAAATATATTTCTCTAAACAATGTCACAATTTAAAAAAAAAACTAGAATGTGGCTAAATTAACTAGATGGAAGTCTTTTGAAAAGTTTAATTATTCAAAATTTTACAAGTTTCATATTTTCAATTATATATTACTTAAAAAATAATGAATTGATATCTTTTATTTTAAAAAGTCTATATTGCAATTATATTATTTGTTTGAGATAATTAAAATAATGGTTTGGTAGATGGCCTTTTATTTTATCAATCAATGTAATATTATATAGTTAATATTTAAAACTTTTTTATTTTTATTTTTAAATGTAATGTTACACAAATGTTGGAAAATAAGCATTTCAAAAGTCAATTAAACCAAGAATTTGCTATTGAACCATGAAGTTCCCCACTCATTACATTAGTTTTCAACTAATCAAAAATCACCATCAATAATTACAACCAAATATTTATTATTGATTACACTGCTCAATAATATGCATTTAATAATAAGTAAAAAAAATTAATGATACTCCCAACTGATAAACTATTAAATTTTACCCAATCAAATACTTAATAAAATAATAAAGTTAGTTAATACACTGCTCAAATCACCTAACAAACTTTGTAATTTGCTATTGTTTGTCCCATTTTTGTTTCATTTTTCATTATCATTTGCCTTTCTTTTTCCCCCATATTAGGTCTTTTCGTTAGCTTTTATTCGATTTTATAGTTTATTGTGCGTCCGGTTTATTTTGGTTTTCTATGTGTTTTCCGTGTATTTTTTCGGTTTTTCTTTGTTTATGGTGTGTAGGTCGAAAGCCTCGGGAGGACCGGATTTCAGGAAAAAATTAGTCAAACAAGCTTAATTAAATAGAGGAGTTCCTTGGGAACACACAGGAAAAAGCGGAATCGAATTCCGATACCAGACGAGCCCGAATGACTCCGAAACGTGAAGTCCCAGGTCCAGCCCCAGGTCTCCGCGCCCCGCGCCGCGCCGCGCTGCCTGCCACGACCCCGACTGAAGCTCCCTTCCCAGCGCCACGCCGTGCCGAAGTTCCGCGCCGCGGCAGTCCAGCATCCCGCGCCGCGCCCCCACCACGACCCGGGCAAAAGATGCAGTGTCCCGTCCTGCCATGCCGTGACCTTCCATCGCGCCGCGGCTAAACCTCTCCTCGCACCACGGCACCACCCCTTTTCACGCCGTGGCCACCTTCTAGTACATATATGTGAGACGGGACTTCGGTCAAGGGATCTCTCTCATTCATGAACAGAAAACCCTACCCTCTCATCTCTTCTTCCGTACTTTTCATTTTTCTTTCATCCTTTTCATCTTAAAAACACAAATTGATCATGGATTTCATTGGGATTTTCCTCATTGCTTTGGATTTAAGCCTGTTTATCAGATTCAACTTTGGGATTTTATCATAAAGATTTTCTTTTCATTTAGCTTGATGAATATGAATTCTTTAGTTGATATAAATGTTTGTGTTGATTCAATTATGAGTGGCTAAATTCATATGTCAGGGAATAGGGGATGATGTTTTGATTTCGATTGTGATTGTGGTGATTCGTTGATTGTTCTTCTTATGCGAGTTGAGCTTTTATCAGGGTTTTCAATTATCGTTCTTGAATACTGAGAATTGTTGAAAGATGACACTTCAACGCCCAATTGTTTTAATTGAATTTGATGTATTCGTGCATGATGTTGGTGATTCTATTTGATTAGTCGGTTAATCACCCTCTGGTCTATATTAATCGACTCTTAGAACCGAAAGGGGAGGAGTCGGTCGAAATAGGCTTGTATAAGCTAGGCTTGTTCATAACTGTATTGTCTAGGTGTTAAATGAATCGTTAATTTGCCGTTCACATTTGTTCTCTTGTTACGAAAAGTTATTGAGGATGAATCTATGAACGAGAAAGTTATTCGAATCACTTAACCGAACAATCACTTGCCCATTAATTGCAACTCGAACCAAAACGGATATCCCCGACTTCCTAGCTCCTTAAATCTTGCTTGTTCTACGTGTTAGTCTGCTATTTCTATTGCTTTATTTAAGTTCTCTTAGTAGTTGATAATTAAAACCAAAACAAACCATCTGAATTAGAATGTTTAGGGGTTTTACTTTCTTTTGTGTGGTTGAATAAACGTGCATAATAATCCGGCTAACCTTTCTTGAGAGACACGACCCGGTGTTCGAATCTTTCGATTCTACTCTAGAAAAATATTTACAACAAATTGGTATCGTTGCCGGGGAAGGTTTAGGAATTATCTTGTGCGCTTATTCTCTTTGTTTCTGTGTTTCTTTTGTTTCTTTTTCTCTGTTTAGGTGTTAGTTCTTTCTTTGCTTTTGTTTTAATTTTATTTTCTTTCATCTATCAATGGTGCTCGTAACCCATTGTTTGCTTGAGTGTATGCGTACTAGGAGTGGACGTAAACTATCTCCAATCAACAAACCCTTCAACGAGAGCCTGAGAGAGCTGCTAGACGAGCTTACTCTCGAATCACACGAAGAAGGCGAGCATTCACCAGAATCATCCGAGGGAAGCAACTCGGACATGGCTGAACAACAACAACCTGTTAGAGTAGGGTACCCGGCGTTCCAATCTAATTGGACGTATTCTACTTGTAAATACAGTCTATTGGAATTATATTATGAATAAGGCATTTCTTTATCTTAAGCGAAAACATTTATCTTATAATTGCACTTAAGATAAAATCCCTAGATCACTTATGGTTATAAGGTATGGTTGCGCATAGAGATGGTGATCATGGAACATACCTTGAAAGCCGTGACCTTAAATACAGTTCCAAGTCGATGGATGTTTCGAGATGGGATATCGAATAATCCATAAAAGACTTGCACATAGTTTGTACGCTTGTTGGACAAGAATGTTGCATTCCATCAACATTAGCGTAAGACGTAAGTACATTTATATGGGTGCTTGTTAGAGAACAAGTTCACTGAACATGACCGTATGAAAATTCTTAATGAAGAATTTATTCAGTTGAATAAGAATTTTCATGTTACAATAGTACATGACTAATCCTAAGACTTGAGGCATAATGGTAACTTTGTGCATATTACATTCTACTTTCATTTATCCTTTTGGTAGCTAGCACTATCGTTTAAAGGGATAAGTTGGGTATTATGTTAATATGTATGGAAGTTTGTTAGTGGCCAATAGAGGATTCGACACTTATGAAGATAAGTGAATTTCCTATGTGTTTCATAGTTATTAATCCAAAGTCCTTGGCCAAGGCAGAGATGAATAGTGATTCATAACCGGGTTAATAAACTTGAAATAGAATCATAGTTATTAAGTCAATTTGGGTTTCGACAAAATCATACCCAAGACTTAATCGGGAAATTAGATGTCGAAAGGATTTTACATGTATGGAGTTGTAATCGGAATAGGTTTACTCGCTATTCACTTAATACTAGATTCATGCTACTTGCTAGGTGTTCCCATGATATGTGGGTTCATGAATTAAAGGGTTAATTCATGAATAAGAGTTAATAAGATTTAACTCAAATTACAAAGTGTTATAAACCCACTACTAGTATTAAGGTGAACCTAAAAGGTCACACTAATTATGAACAAAGGTAATGATTGTATTTCTAATGGTTAGAATTAATTGATAAATATCTAATTTGATTAGATGTCAATTAAAGGAATATATTAATCAATAAAATTGATTAATTACATTTTGGGATATTACTTTAGTAATTAAGGTAATTACTAAATTAATAAAGTTGAATTTTAAAATAGGATTTTAAATTTCAAATCCAAAATAATAATAATATGATTATTATAATATGGAAGAAAATTGGGAAATGAATATAATAATAAAGTTTTGGAATAGATTCTCAAGATTTATTATTCTATTATTATTTTTATCTTTAAATATGATTTAAGGATTAAAATAATAATTATGAATATAATAAATGGTGGTTAATGGTGGTTATGAACCACCTCACAATGTTTAATATATATAAAGTCAATAGTTAGTAATTGTATTTAAATAAAATCAGATTTTATTTAAATATTACTAAATATTGATTATTTTATGCTAAAATGTTTAGTATAAATAGATGTAAATGGTTTACAATAATTGCTAATTTGATTTTCAAGAAAGTGTTCTTAAAATTCAAGAGTTAGAAGAAAAGTTCTTCACAATAACAAGAAAAGTTCTTGAGAGTTTCCTAAATTTAAATCCATATAAATTCTTATACGAGAAAACCGAGTCATTCCTACTAGCGAAGGAAGGTCGTCGGAACCGGGATTCATAGGGTGGATACTGTTAGAGGGAAGACACTTGGATTCCTCAAGCGAGTAACCTCAATCCGTTGAAGTTATCAAACCGGGAACCGATTCCCTCAAGTTCATCGTTTGTGAAGGAGTTCAAGACAAATCGGTAAATATTTGTACTGGTATTTACTTTTATATAACAAATCAAAATTTGTATATGATGCATGTTTTAAAGATGACGATCAGTTAATTCGCAATTAGTATGTACGGGTGTTGTATTTATACGATAAATACTTACTTTGAAAAATTTTAAATTCCACTGCTTAAAGTCCGTACGGTACTAGCGAACCCAACACAACCACCTCGCAATCTCCTTCGAAACTTGGCCCAATCAGTGATCGGGCCAGTCACTTCCTGTATCCGGCTGGGGCAAGACGCCTGAAACTATGAGTTGAAGATGGTCCACTACAATCAGCTCCCATCATTCCACGGGCTCCCCAACGAAGACCCACTCCACTTTCTTTGGGAGTTTTACAACGTCCTCCAGACGTTCCCTTTGCATGGGCTAACTGAAGACCAGCTGAAGATGCGGTGCTTCTCGGAGACTCTAAAAGATCGAGCCAAAACGTGGTTCATGACCCTCGCCCCAGATTCTCTAACAACTTGGGCCGAAGTCTACTAGAAATTTGTCGGGAAGTATTATTCCCCTCAGAAGACCCAAGACATTCGGTCCCAGATAGTCTCTTTTGCTCAACTGCCAAATGAACCTCTTCACGAGGCTTGGGAACGTTTCAAAGACCTCTAGAGGCAGTGCCCCCACCACAACCTCGCTCTAGGGCTATTAGCGAATTGCTTCTACGACTCCCTCCACCAGAACTTGCAGTATATGGTGGACAACGCAGCCGTAGGGGATATTGGGGGCAAAACAGCTGAAGAAATGATTGCAATCTACGAGGCGATGAGTGCCAACTCATCTCAGAAAAGTATCAGAGGGAAGAGGTCCACAGTGAACGAGGTCGGACCGGGCAACAATGTCATGGCCCAGCAGTTAGCCGAGTTCACGGAGCAGATGCGGCTACTAAATGCTAGAAGTTCCTCTCCGATTTAGACTATGGCCGTGAATGTTTGCGGCGCATGTGGAGTACAAGGACACAGTTCGGATGTGTGCCCGTCGGCTGTTGAACGAGCTATGGAGGCCAGAATACTGAGTAAACGCATTGCAAGGTTATCAGAACCGGCCAGGAAATGACCCCTACTCGAATACATACAACCCGGGGTGGTGAATAATCACAATCAACAGCCACCTCAAACCAACTTTTTTCCCCAGCAGCAGCAACCCAGGGGAATGTTAAGGCTGCCAGCACCAACCGAGGGAGCCGAACAGAGTCCACCGAACTCAGATGAGAAGCTAGATATGATCCTCTAGTTTTTGGCCAACAACGAGAAACAGACCATGAACAATGAAGCCTCCATTAAGCGCCTCAAGATGCAAGTAGGGCAATTGGCTACACTTGTTGGACGTATCAAGACCGAACTGAGTAAGGATAAATTGTCAAGTCAGCCGGAGCATGTGAATGCAGTTACAGTGCTGATGCCCGAGCCAGAGGAGAAGGCAAATGCCCAAGTGGAGAAAGAGAGGAATGAGGGTTCGAGGAAGCAAGAGCTGAAAGAAGAGCCCCCAGTGACACCACCACCCGAGCCTACCCTACGCAAATCCCAGAATCCTTACAGGCCGAGGATCCCTTTTCCAGGCCGATTCTTGGAAGAGAAGGGCCGTCGGATGATTCGAGACCTTCATGCAATGTTGGTTAAGGCCAACGATGACCTATGTCCTCCAAATGTGATGAAAAAGATACCAGCATATGCAAGATTTTTCAAAGAGGTAGCGACGAATAAGCAGAGGCTCGAAGGGAGTGAAGAGGTGCTCGTGTTCGAAGCGGCAAGTGTCTTCCAGCACAACTTGCCGAAGAAGAAAAAAGACCCCGGAGGCTTTGTGATCACATGGCTTTCGGGAATGGGGAAGAGACCTCAGGCATGCTTGATTTAGGAGCGGGCATAAACCTCATGCCACTTGCAATTTATCACCAGCTCGGGCTTGGAGACTTGAAGCCCACCAGGATTCGACTACAGCTGGTTGATCGCTCGTTGCGCCAACCAGCAGGGATTGTGGAGGATGTGCTCGTCCGAGTGGGGAAGTTGATAGTCACCGTGGACTTCGTCGTACTCGATATGGGGAACGTGCAAGAAAATGGGAAGCAGCACACCATCCTCCTTGGGAGACCCTTCATGACTACTACCGGCATAGTTATTGATGTAAAGAAAGGGACTGCGAGCATGACTGTGTTGGGGGAATCCACCCAAATTTCCACCCTAGAGTTGCAGCCTGAGCCGAAAGTGAAGCTGGTGGAAGAGTGCGCTTACCTCTGGGCGATTGAGCAACTCACTGAGGACACGTGTATGCGAGAACACGCGAAGAGATCATTGCAGGACCGTGCCCATGTCCAGAGGGTGCGCCGTACCGACCGCCACACTACCTCTCCCCAGCCGAGTTCGAAGGAGCGGCCCCGTTCTGAATGGGGCGAGAGATTTGCTTTGTCAGATGCCCGATGCTGTTCGGGGCTTGAATACCTCCACCCTCCACCTGCACCACCGAATTCACAATGACTAGTCTAGTCATTGTGCCCTGTACTTTTGTATCTTTTCCTTTCTCTTTATTTTTGTTTTAGTTTTAGTTTTTTTTCTGTCTTTTATGTTGGTTGATTATGTGGGCAAACTTTCCTAGCACTAATGATCGACAATGGGGACATTGTTCAGTTTTAAGTGTGGGGGAGTTTTTACATGATTATGTGTCTCTATGGTTGACCAGGTTAGGTGTTTTAGGGTGTTCTTCATCTTTGTTTTTGTTTGAGTGTCTTATCTTGAGTCAGTTTTGTGTGTTTTGTGAGTATGGATTATGGTAAATTTTAAGATTTGTTGATGATTGTTGATGATGTTGAGGAGATGTGATGATGATCATGGCTAGTATGCCTTGGTGAAACTTGATGCGTCGTTTTGTTGGACATTTATGTACCTTATGTGAGGTTTGAGCCTTATG
Source organism: Striga asiatica (assembly GCA_008636005.1). Lineage (NCBI taxonomy): Eukaryota > Viridiplantae > Streptophyta > Magnoliopsida > Lamiales > Orobanchaceae > Striga > Striga asiatica. The sequence continues at coordinate 644,018 of BKCP01005294.1, read as the reverse complement.
TTGTTTATTAAGAGATATTGGTCGGATTCTTTGTTGATCAAAACTTGCTTTGAGTCTATTTTGAAATGAATTGAGTGATTTGTAGAGATGATTGAGGCATTTCGTTGACATTACTCATTTTAACCTTTTTCATTGGCCCTTAAAGTTATATGTTCATTAGTAGCCCGTTGAGCCTGTAACCGTATTTCTTGTCTACCGAATTGATTGAATTTCTTGAGATTTGACAGTGCATTTGTTATGATGACGGAGTTCCTACTATGTGTTTGGAGAAGGTTTATGACTTGCTTGAGTTGCATTTTGGGTGCTTGACAAAAAAAAAAAGGGGGGGAGACTCGCAAGACGGACTAAAGGATTCTACTCCGCTTACTTGTTGAAATTCTTTGACGAGTAATGAGTATTGGGAAACCACTCTAGGAAACTTGGATGACCTCCAATGTTTAAACCTAGAGAATGTCGTCCTGATGTCTTAGTCTTGTTAGGAAAAAGTAAACTCCCTAAGAAATAAAAAAACGGAAAAAAAAAAGGGGAAAGAAAGTCAAGTACTTAATTTGCATAGCAGCTTGAGCATGTGGGTGTTGTATGAAGTGTTGATGGGAATGACTAGTTCTATGCTAATTTCAGATAGATGGCAGGGTATTCGAGTTATTTATGTGCTTGAGAATGTGATCGATTATTTGAGCTATTTTATCTTTATATGTGTCCTTTCCTTGATACCTTTGCAACCCCAGAAGTCCTCTTGATTTATAATTCACGAACTTTGATTGATTTAGAGTACGAATAGACGATAAGCAAGCTTATGTGATGCATGATGATCGACCAATTCGAGTGTACACATTTCATATTCATGTAAGAAACTGAGTGAGGCATATATATTATATTTCCGTGCTCGAGAGTTTGTCTTTTCAAAGCATAGTATTCGAGTTGTAATTGAGCTGTGCTATATTGGTCATTGGAAGTCTCCTCGGCTGAGTTAATTAATTTGAAGCTTGTCTTGTCTGAAACTATTATCCACGCTCATTTGCTTGTTTTCTTTTCTTTTCTTTTCGTGTCTTTTTGTTCGAGACGAACAAAGGTTTTAGTGTGGGGGAGTTGTTTGTCCCATTTTTGTTTCATTTCTCATTGTCATTTTGCCTTTCTTTTTCCCCCATATTAGGTCTTTTCGTTAGCTTTTATTGGATTTTATAGTTTATTGTGCGTCTTGTTTTATTTTGGTTTTCTATGTGTTTTCCGTGTATTTTTTCGGTTTTTCTTTGTTTATGGTGTGTAGGTCGGAAGCCTCGGGAGGACCAGATTTCAGGCAAAAATTAGTCGTGCAAACGTAATTAAATAGAGGAGTTCGTTGGGAACACACAAGAAAAAGCGGAATCGAATTCCGATACCAGACGAGCCCGAACGACTCCGAAACGTGAAGTCCTAGGTCTAGCCTGTTGGATCTATGAGGATCTCGTTATGTACAAGTCACGAATTCAATAGCAAACGAAACATATGCGCAGCGAATCTAAAGGTTTGACGTAGAGAACTTACGGCTTAAAATTTATGTAGATCTGGTTGACCACGAACGGTTGACCGCAAATGATTGACCGCAAATCACGTCTAGGGTTGCACGAACAAGATCAGATCAAAACCGGATCAAACGGATGCAAACAGATAAAGACGAAACTTGCTGCCAGGGAGCTTCCGGCGGCGCGTGAGGGCGCGTGCAGCATTGGAATTCAGCGATCGTGGCGGCGATGGAAAACTCTCGTCGAGACGGTCGTCTGGGTATGCTGTGCGTCTCAATCGGACCTCCGGTTAGTTCTGTAGGTAAAAATATATTTCGTCTCGGTTTACCTATAGACCTTCTACTGTATTACTCAATACACCCTTCTTCAACTTGTACTAGTGGAGCAACAAGAAGAAGATAAAGCTCGAATGAGATCTAGAGAGAGAGAGGCGTGTCCCGTTAGAATAGGAATTATGTTCTCTTCTCATGAGCTTAATGATGTATATATAGAGCTACAGTGGGACCCTTAGGAGATTAGAGAAAGGGCTCTTTAATTAATTAGACTAACTGTGGGCCAAGCCCACTTCTCTAATTAATTAAATAATATTAATGAGTCACCAACATTATATTATTGCACTCCCCTTTCTTAGCCCAAATTACATTTGAGACTCCAATAATAATTACTCGATTTACCTCCCCACGTTTAAGATATAATGTCCATTAATTAAGAATTAATTAATTTATTATTATTTCACCGAAACTAGCGCTCGTTCATCACATTCTTATTATGACGGAACTTAATCCACCTGCAGGGTTTAGCATAACAATCCTTCATGAACTCACTCCGGGGACATCATCAAACTAACGCACATGCTGACTGTAAATATCCTAACAGCACATCTTATATATAATAATATTACCCAAAACAGTAAGAATATTAATCCAGCGAACTGAACCTCACCCATATGAATCAAAGTAATATATATTATATATATCTGCCTGTTTAATATCTTACGGGTTAAGAGAACGTAGTAATTAACCGATGCCTAGTTCATTTACGACAATCAGTATAAAATGAACTTCTCCTCTCTGGGATCCTGTTCAATACATAAATGTACTAGTGCAACTAATCAGTCAAGACAAACTGTACAGTTGGCACTACAACCGTTCGAATGGGATGTTCATGTCCATCTAGGTTGTGAACAACTATTCTTGTTCGCAAGTAACTGATAGAGTGATCTTCGGTTCACCCAATGATGACCCACTCCATCTAAGTGCAGAAAGACAGAACGTAGAACTTGTTTAATCTAACATGATTCTCATTCATAAAGGGAAAATGTGTAATAACATGCAAAGCCAAGCTTTCAGTATATAACACTAACAATCTCTCACTTATACTTAAAGATTTCGCTTTTACAGTATAGTCCTATCAATCCGTTATTCTAAAAGACGTATGTCGATCCTATTTCCATGATCATGACTCCCATTCCTTCCACGTGTTTGACGAAGACCTTCCCCAGCAAACTCTTCGTGAAAGGATCAGCTAGGTTGTCCTCTGACGCAATCTTGGCAACATCAACGTCTCCTCTACCAACGATATCCCGAATCAGATGGTATTTTCACTCTATGTGTTTGCTTGCCCTGTGGGCTCGAGGTTCTTTAGAGTTTGCTACTGCTCCATTGTTATCACAGTACACGGTGATACCACATGGCAAACTCGGTATAACCTCTAAGTCCACTAAGAAGTTCCTGAGCCAAACTGCCTCTGAGGCTGCTATGTACTCGGCTTCCATGGTGGAGTCTGCCACGCATTTCTGCTTAGCACTTCTCCATGAAATGGCTCCACTTCCCAAGGTAAACACATAACCTGAGGTTGACTTACTTTCATCTCTATCTGACTGGAAATCGGAATCACTGTAACCCAGAGGTAACAAGCTGTCTGCACGGTAAACTAACATGTACTCCTTAGTCCTTCTCAGGTACTTGAGTATATGCTTCACCGCAGACCAATGTTCCCGTCCTGGATTACTTTGATGTCTAGCTACCATGCCAACGACGTAGCTAATATCCGTCCTAGCGCACAGCATTGCATACATGAGACTTTCTACTGCCGGAGCATAAGGAACTGTCTTCATCTCCTCTATCTCCTTAGACATCTTAGGAGACATCTCCTTAGATAGAGGTATTCCATGTCTGAAAGGTAACATACCTTTCTTGGAATCCTGCATGCTAAATCTGGCCAAGGCAGTATCTATGTATGAAGACTGGGATAAGCACAACATTCTCTTCTTACGGTCTCTATTGAGACTAATACCAAGAATGTGTCCTGCTTCACCTAAGTCCTTCATATCAAACTGCTTAGAAAACCACACCTTTACGTCTGATAACTCCTTCTTACTGTTTCCAATAAGCAGTATGTCATCTACGTAAAGCACAAGAAACACCACTACGCTTTCATTGATTTTCTTGTAAACACAGTGCTCATCCGGACATTGAGTGAACCCGTACGACTGGATCACCTCATCAAAACGGATGTTCCAAGATCTCGAAGCTTGCTTCAGTCCATAAATAGACCAATTAAGCTTACACACTAGATGCTCACGACCTTCAGCAATGAATCCCTCTGATTGCTACATATAGATGTCTTCCTGTAGGTTCCCATTAAGGAAAGTTGTCTTGACATCCATCTGCCAGACCTCATAGTCCATATGAGCGGCTACAACCAAGAGAATCCGAATGGACTTAAGCATAGCTACTGGCGAAAAGGTCTCATCATAATCAATACCCTCGATCTGGGTATAATCTTTCGCAACAAGCCTAGCTTTGAAGGTTTGCACCTTCCCATCCGATCCTCTCTTTCTCTTATAGATCCACTTACATCCAATGGGTCGTACCCCATCGGGTGGTTCTACAAGATCCCAGACCTGATTGTTGTCCATTGACCCCATTTCAGCTTTCATTGCAACATTCCATGAATCTGCATCTTTATCTTGGAGTGCCTCATCGTAAGTTCTTGGGTCCTATTCTAGGCCTCCTAGAACTGAGTCTGATGACTCTCCAAGACCTATCCATCGGTCGGGTAAATGAGAAACCCTCCCACTGCGACGAGGCACTGTTTGCACTGGTACACTCTCAGTGTGTCGTGTTGCAGTATTATGTGATGTATCTACTTGCGCACTCGGTGGGGAACCATCGATTTCACCCCTTAACTCCTCTAAGACTAATCTACTCGCGGGCTTATGATTCATAATATAGTCTTCTTCCAAGAATCTAGCGTTCGTCGAAACGATCACCTTCTGATCCTCAGGACTATAAAATAATCCACCTTTCGTTCCCTTGGGATAGCCTATGAAAACTCGTGCTTCCGAACGTTGCTCCAACTTGCCAGGTTCCTGCACTAACACGTGTGCATGACTACCCCAAACTTGAAACTGTGAGAAACTGGGCTTGCGCCCTTTCCACATCTCATAAGGAGTAGTGTCAACTGACTTCGATGGAACCATGTTCAGAATATACGATGTTGTTTCCAATGTCAAACCCCAGAACGAATCTGGTAACCTCGAATAACTCATCATAGACCTAACCATCTCCATAAGAGTCCTATTTTTTTGCTCTGCAACCCCGTTCTGCTGGGGCGTGCTGGGTGCAGTAAGTTGGGATTCAATCCCAGCTTCCGATAAGTATGTCCTGAACTCCCTAATGAGGTATTCGCCATCTCGATCAGAACGAAGTGAATTGATACATTTACCATGAAGCTTCTCCACAACTGCCCGATACTCTTTGAATTTCTCAAAGCATTCGGACTTGCGGTGCAACAGATAAGCGTACTCAAATCTCAAGTAATCATCTATGAAAGACACATAGTACTCGAAACCTCCTCTAGCCTGGATCGACATAGGACCACACAAATCAGAATCAATCAATCCTAGCACTTCTTGGCTCTTATACCCCTTTGCCGTAAACGGCCTCTTGGCCATCTTACCTTCCAGGCAGAATTCGCAAGTTGGATAGTGCTCTTCCAATGGACCGAGATGTCCACTGGCCACTAACTTTTGAATCCTCCTAAGGTTGATGTGCCCAAGTCTAAGATGCCACAGATATGCTTGATTCATCTGCGAAGACTCCTTCCGTTTATTAGATGTAGTTATGATATTATTCAATTCATTATGTTGCATTGTGGGAGAGTTTGGTTTGAGAACACACAAATTGCCAACTAATGAACCACAACATATGAAACGATTTCCAAAACGAATAATAACTATGTCATCAAACAAAACTGAAAAACCATCTATAACGAGTTTAGAAACTGAAACAAGGTTCTTTCTAAAGCTAGGAACATAAAGGAAATTTCTCAAAACCAAACTACTACTATCAAACGATAAAGTAACGTCTCCCACTGCAACAGCCGCCACTTTCGTAGCATTGCCCATGTAGACGGTGATCTCTCCCTCCCTAAGTCGCTTGGTTTCCTGGAACCCCTGCAAAGAATTGCAGACATGATCAGTGGCTCCAGTATCTACACACCAGGTTCTGGTAGATACAACCGCTAAACATGTTTCTACGACATTAACGAGAGAGTTACCTTTCTTGAGGAGAAGGCAGTCGACCTTCCAGTGTCCTAACTTGTTGCACTTGTGGCATCTTCCTTTCGGTTTCTTTGCCACACCTTGAGGGGCCGGTCGTGGGTAAACCGGAGCATTATGTGTCTTCATCTTTCCTGCAGACTTCTTTCTCTTTATGCCCTTGTGAGGCCTGGAAGGTCCAGCCTGCTCGGCGACTAGCACCTAAGGTGCCTGAGTGAATAAGGCCTCTGCCGACTGTAGCTCTGCAAGCAGTTCTGGAAGAGCCATATGCATCTTGTGCATGTTGTTCAACCGGAACTGATTAAAGCTCTTCGGCAGAGATTGGAGCATAATATCAACCTGGGTTTTTCCGTCAATATAACCTCCCATAACCTCAAGCTCATTGAGCTGCGCCATAACCCTGAGGGCGTGCTCCCTTACAGGTGTGCCCTCGGCCATGCGCGTACTCATCAGAGCACTCAAAGCCTCTTGCCTAGCAGCCCTAGACTGATGTCCGAATAGATCCTGGAGATTGAGAAGTATATCTGCTGCAGTGTCCTTAGACTGATGCTGATGTTGAAGAACATTCGACATAGAAGCCAGAATGTAACACTTCGCTATCTCATCAGCCTTCTTCCACCGACCATACTCCTCTTTCTCCTACTCAGAAGCATCAGCCGCCGGCACCGCCGGGCAAGCATCAGTGATAGCAAACTTATAACTCTCAGCAGTCAACACTATGTCTAAGTTCCTCTTCCAATCAATGTAATTAGGACCAGTAAGCTGATCTTATTTTAGAATGATAAACAACGGATTGAACGACATGATGAATATCCTGAGAATCATGCAAATATTTTACAGACTAAACACTTTTGAGTTTAACTGTTAATATTGATATCCTCCAAAAACATGAACTTAAATTCACCGATATTTATTACACCATGTGAGAATGCATGCTACAAGGGTCGCCCTACAAACTCGCATTTTGTAAGAGAAGGGTTTTTCTAAGGCCCATTAATTTCAATAAATCAAAACCAAATTCGTGATGAACGAAATTAATAGTCGGTCTCCATTTGGCCATGCAATAGAATTCAGGGACCCCGAAGGGGGTTAATAAAATTAATCGCATTCTAAGTGAATCCCATTTCTCGGTCCTAAGGTCGTCAAATTTGATTATACGTCATCCGAGGGGAAGCCCGTACGCTCTCATAAGATTTCCCCTAACCGTCTAATTAGAAATTTGTCCTGGTAATTTCCTACAATTAAATTTTAGCAATGTCACCCGAGGGGGAGCCCATTACCGCAACTTAATTGATTTACCGACAAATTAGAAATGAAGGCCTTAGGAATTTTATAATTAAGTTTAATTTAAAATTCCTCTCAAACCTAGTATAATTTAATGAGGATTTTGAACTATTTTAAACAAGGAAACTGTGACAGTTCTTTCCCTGTTCAACTGGAACTCCTTTAAGCAATAGAATCCTGGTTGATATTGTACTGCTTGGTCATCAAGGCAAAAACACCAGCCACCAGCCGCCACCTGCCGCTGCCACCAGCCACCGCCGGTTCGCCGGCCGCCACCACCAGTTCGCCGGAAAAAGCGCAAATTTTTTTATTCTTTGAGGCTCATTGATCTTCTTGTGATCTCCCGGTCATCAACACACGATCACAACACGAAAAATATAATTTACAAAATTACATAATTCAATCCTATATCCAACGAATGGATATATATGTTTTCTAAACAAATAATTAAATTATCCGGTCAACCCCTGGGCAATAATTATTACAAACATTCATCCATTAATTCCTCGACATGTCCGAGGCTTTAAAAACAAATTTAAAACTATACATCACATTGAACAACATTCATCAAACACATAATCGGTCTAGTGGATTAACTATTTTCCTGCAAAATCGAGTTATGCAAATATATATAGCTGCGTTTGAACACATCTTGTCAAATAAAGCCGTAAAAATTCGAACTTTGTACAAAATGAATTAACCAAGTGCTCTGATACCACTTGTTGGGATTATCTCGTTATGTACAAGTCACGAATGCAATAGCACACGTAAACCTATGCGTAGCGGATCTAAAGGTTTGACGTAGAGAACTTACGGCTTAAAATTTATGTAGATCTGGTTGACCACGAACGTTGACTGCAAATGATTGACCACAAATCACGTCTTGGGTTGCACGAACAAGATCAGATCAAAACCGGATCAAACGGATGCAAACAGATAAAGACGAAACTTGCTGTCGGGGAGCTTCCGGAGGCGCGTGAGGGCGCGTGCGGCGTCGGAATCTAGCGATCTCAATGGCGATGGAAAGATCTCATCGAGACGGTCGTCTGGGTATGCTGTGCGTCTCAATCTGACGTCCGGTTTACCTATAGATCTTCTACTGTATTACTCAATACACCCTTCTTCAACTTGTACCAGTGGAGCAACAAGAAGAAGATAAAGCTCGAATGAGATCTAGAGAGAGAGAGGCGTGTGAGGCGTGTCTCGTTAGAATAGGAATTCTGTTCTCTTCTCATGAGCTTAATGATGTATATATAGAGCTACAGTAGGGACCCTTCGGAGATTAGGAAAAGGGCTCCTTAATTAACTAGACTAACTGTGGGCCAAGCCCACTCCTCTAATTAATTAAATAATATTAATGGGCCATCAACTTTATATTATTGCACTCCCCTTTCCTAGCCCAAATTACATTTGAGACTCCAATAATAATTACTCGATTTACCTCCCCACGTTTAAGATATAATGTCCATTAATTAATTTGATTACTGACAATTAAGAATTAATTATTTTATCATTATTTCACCGAAGCTAGCGCTCGTTCATCACATTCATATTATGCCGGAACTTAATCCACCTGCAGGGTTTAGCATAACAATCATTCATGAACTCACTCCGGGGACATCATCAAACTAACGCACATGGTGACCGTAAATATCCTAACATCACATGCTATATATAATAATATTACCCAAAACAGTAAGAATATTAATCCAGCGAACTGAACCTCACCCATGTGAATCAAAGTAATATATATTATATATATCTGCCTGTTTAATATCTTACGGGTTAAGAGAACGCAGTAATTAACCGAGGCCTAGTTCATTTACGATGATTAGTATATGTTCAATACATAAATGTATTAGTGCAACTAATCAGTCAAGACTAACTGTACAGTTGACACTACAATCGTTTGGATGGGGTGTTCATGTCCATCTAGGTTGTGAACAACTATTCTTGTTCGCAAGTAACTGATAGAGTGATCTTCGATTCGCCCGATGACGACCCACTCCATCTAAGTGCAGAACAACAGAACATAGAAATTGTTTAATCTAACATGATTCTAATTCATAAAGGGCAAATGTGTAATAACATACAAAGCCAAGCTTTTAGTATATAACACTAACACAGCCCCAGGTCTCCGCGCCCCGCGCCGCGCCGCACTGCCTGCCACGACCCCGACTAAAGCTCTCTTCCCAGCGCCGCGCCGTGCCAAAGTCCCGCGCCGCGGCAGTCCAGCATCCCGTGCCGCACCCCTACCATGACCCTGGCAGAAGATGCAGTGCCCCGTCCTGCCACGCCGTGACCTTCCATCGCGCCGCGGCCAAACCTCTCCTCGCGCCACGGCACCACCCCCTTTCGCGCCGCGCCAAGTCTTTTCACGCCGTGGCCACCTTCTAGTATATATATGTGAGACGAGAATTCGGTCAAGGGATCTCTCTCATTCACGAACAGAAAACCCTACCCTCTCATCTCTTCTTCCGTACTTTTCATTTTTCTTTCATCCTTTTCATCTTAAAAACCCAAACTGATCATGGATTTCATTGGGATTTTCCTCATTGCTTTGGATTTAAGCCTGTTTATCATATTCAACTTTGGGATTTTATCATTCGTAAGATTTTCTTTTCATTTAGCTTGATGAATATGAATTCTCTGGTTGATATAAATGTTTGTGTTGATTCAATTATGAATGGCTAAATTCATATGCTAGGGAATAGGGGATGATGTTTTGATTTGGATTGTGATTGTGGTGATTCGTTGATTGTTCTTCTTATGCGAGTTGAGCTTTTATCAGGGTTTTCAATTATCGTTCTTGAATACTGAGAATTGTTGAAGGGTGATACTTCAACGCCCAATTGTTTTAATTGAATTTGATGTATTCGTGCATGACGTTGGTGATTCTATTTGATTAGTTGGTTAATCACCCTCTGATCTATATTAATCGACTCTTAGAACCGAAAGGGGAGGAGTCGGTCGAAATAGGCTTGTATAAGCTAGGCTTGTTCATAACTGTATTGCCTAGGTGTTAAATGAATCGTTAATTTGCCGTTCATATTTGTTCTCTTATTACGAAAAGTTATTGAGGATGAATCTGTGAACGAGAAAGTTATTCGAATCACTTAACCGAACAATCACTTGCGCATTAATTGCAACTCGAATCAAAACGGATATCCCCGACTCTCTAGCTCCTTAAATCTCGCTTGTTCTACGTGTTAGTCTGCTATTTCTATTGCTTTATTTAAATTCTCTTGGTAGTTGATAATTAAAACCAAAACAAACCATCTGAATTAGAATGTTTAGGAATTATACTTTCTTTTGTGTAGTTGAATAAACGTGCATAATAATCCGGCTAACCTTCCTCGAGAGACACGACCCAGTGTTCGAATCTTTTTATTCTACTCCGGAAAAATATTTACAACAGCTATTATATAGATTAATCAACAAAATTATTGTACCAAAGAGTTTGACCATCAAAAAGGTCGACCAACCACAGTCTATAAATAAAAATGCATATTTTTATCATTCAATAATAAGTTTGTCATACTTCGAAACAAATATTTCTCTGATTATTTTTGCCTCAATCCTGTCCATTCTTTTATTGGAATTTCTGCATATCCTTTTTTTTTTCTAAAAAAAGAAGAAAAAAAGCAAAATATGAAAAATAAATAAATAAAAATTCCCATGTGGACAGAAATATTGGTCTGTCTCCTCTTCAATTCAACCAGCAAGGAAAGCACCAAAATACGTTTGATGTTTCAAAGTCAAACGATTTTGGGTGTTAAATTAGCATACATATAATAGAAATTATATTCGTCTCTTGTTGAATTTCAGAATTCTATGTTTTGCAAGCGTACCTCAAATTCTTCTTCTCATAGCAATATTCCTCACATGATTTATTTTTTCACTTTCTTGGTGGGGGAATTGGACAATAGAGATTCTCTGTCATTCACACATGATTTAAACAGCAGATGGGGCAAAATTTCAAAATTGGTCCTATAACTTGGCCACTGTCCAAAAAACCATAGATAGATTAAGCAATAAAATGATAGTACAAAAATATGGAAAAAAAAATATTTCCTCACACTTCCACATTGGGCAATAAAATAATAGCAAATAAAGATGGAATATAGGAAAAGAAATTCCTTCCACACGCAGGTAAAAGGGAAAAGAATTTTCTTCCACACGTGACTTTAATCCTTTACCTTTACAATTAAAAATTTGAAATTCTTACATCCTGTCCTACATCGGTAACCATAAAAGGTTAATTTCTTTATAAAAGTGTTAGAATTTATACATAAAAAATTATTTGACCGGATTTGCAAAAAAAAAAAAAAAAAAAAAAAAAAAAAAAAAAAAAAATTGACCGGTTGAACCAACCGGTTTTTTTGCCAGTTTTGGCCGGGTCGACCGGTCATTGACCGGTTTTGGCCACAACCAGTTTCTTCCATTGAACCGGACTGGTTAACTGGCCGGTTTCCGGTTCAACCGGTCGGACCGGCCGGTCCGGTCCGGTTTTGACAACTATGCATTTTTCACATGTAATTTTATTTTGCTCAAAATTTGTGGCCGTTGGATCTTTTAATATCTGGGGGTAGATATTACACAGCAGATACTGCTGTTTAAGTGGCCATTGGATCATATTACTTTAATCTAATGGCTCAATTTTTTATTTTTTTTAATCACATAATTGGGAATCCTTCACAGTGGACTTCACTCTTACTACTCGGTGGAGAAAATGCATGCCACGGAGGAGAAGGTGGTGGCTGTGATACTGGTCAGAGGCCCAACCATAGGTGCTTATTTTAGCATTTTTCTTTTTCTCTAACTTCATCATTCAACAATTGTGCTCGTAGATTGAATTTTCATTTTTGTAACCTCATCTTGCTCAGAGACAAGATTTCGGCACTTTCCTTCAATACGCTGGAGCCATTATTCCCTCTTGCTGGCCAGCCGATGATTCATCACTCGATCTCTGCTTGCAAAAAGGTGTTTTTTTTCTTTTTTTATCTTTAATTTTACTTTTCCTCATCAGCTAGATGTATTGATTGCTTTGAGATTTTCAAAATTCTTCAATAATTTGCAATGAAATTGGCTTTTCTGGTTCATTGATTGACATTTTCCAAAATTTTAATTAATTATATGCACTCAAGGGTTTTTCTTGGTTGAATTGAACTAGTACGTACCCCGTGCGATGCACGGGACAGAAATATTAAATGAGTTATTTTCACAGGCTTTGTCCTAAGTATATAAAGCAATAGGGTTATCATCTATTTTTCACCTCTTTTAATCAGCGTTAAGTGTAATAAACAAAAAAAGGTTACAATCTATTTTGCACCTCCTTAAATCAGCGTTGTGTTTTTTAGTCAAAACATTAAATATTATGAGAATGTTAGAGCTAGCTTGTAAAATAATTAATATATTATCTCACTAAAACATTTATACTAATATAAATTTGATTTTAGTATATATATTTATTCCATGATATCAGAGAGAATAACAATTTTACTTATTCTTGTTCACCATATAATACTTAATTATTATTTTATTATAAACTTTGTTGTCATATAATGTCATTATTATTTAGAAAGTTATAGAACTTGTACGCCTTCTTTTTCTTTTTATTTTATATAATGAAAAATATTTAATGCACGTTAGTATTATTTATTTATGTAATCAATTTAAAATATGTAAATAAATTTAAAATTAAATAGTGTATAAATATTTTACAAAATATACACATATTTTTTTAAAATTTAATTTTGTATACAATTAAACAACTTTGATTTAGAAAATGCAAAAAAACTCAATCTCTTCTATGATCAAGATTTTTCTAATTCGCATTATAAAGATTTATAGTTTATTTAGCATATTCTGCAATGAAAAATAATTTTACAATAATTTAATTATAGAAATAATGAAAATAAAAAAAAAAATCATGGGTGCCAATAATACACAAATAAATTCTAAAAAATAATTAATATATTTCAATTTTAATTTTTTACAATTAGTAAAACTATTTAATGTATCTGGTCATTATCTCTTAAATAATAAATTATATTAATTTGAAGAATAATTTATTTTATATATTTAACAAAATAAAGCTTAGGAAAAAAAAAATATTGACAAAGATTAATTTACCAACTCGATTTTGTTTGATTATATGGAAAAAAAAAATCTACCTAACATGTTACGTTTTTCTATAAATATTTTTGGATAAAAAGTGAATATTTGTGAAAAAAAAAATTAATATTATGGCTAGAACTTAAAATATGGTGTAATATTTATCTTGACCAAAATATTATCAACATGGATCATGGAAATCAATCTGGTAATTTGTTATAATGAATATCAATGAAAGTATTACAAATGTTAATAATAATATTTATATTGACCAATATATTATCAACATGAATCACGGAAAATCAATCTTGTAATTTATTATAATAAATATCAATGAAAATATTGCAGATATTAATACATTTATTTAAATTTTGTTTTGATCATATCTTATTTGATCTTATTTAAAAACGTGTATATGGAAGCAATTAATGCATATATTTAAAAAGTTTCCAAAAATAGTATGCATTAAATGTTTCCTAAATTATTGGCTACTATTTTTAGTAAATGGTAATTCTTATTATATAGATATACTAGTACAAATCCCGTGCGATGCACGGGTAGGAGATATTCATTAATATTTATAAATTAAAAATTCTCATTAAATAATATTTATAAATTAAAAATATTGGATCATTATGTAATATAATTTACCTATATCAATTTATTGCAAATATTATATAAAATTTAAATTGTGCAAAAGTACATAAAAATGTCTTTTTAAAATTAGTACACAACTCGTGCAATGCACATGACTGATAATAAATTACGTTATATTTGATTCAAAATAAGTGTTATTTTAAAATTTTTATTCATAAAATTGAAATAAAATAATTATTTTGGTATTATTTTATCATATATTTAAAAACCTATGTAAATAATAAGAAGAAATATAAAACTTATATTGTTAATTAATTAAAATAAATTTATTTTTGTATAAACTATCAAAATCAAAAAAAATTAAGTAGTTGAGTAATTTATTAAACTCCAAATAAGTGACTATCCATCTATGTCTAAGTTAATATTGACCCGTAAGTTATGAATAATTATTTATAAGAATTTTAATTTTAATTTTAAATAAAAATCTTTTTTTTTAGTAAGACATAGTCTTACTTGGGGTGATCACTGGTTTGTTGGTGGAGATTTCAATGATCTCTTAGATAATTCTGATAAGAGAGGGGGTATTCCTAGGGTTGAGTCCAGTTTTATAGTGTTCAGGGGTTTTGTGCAATCAATGGGAATGATTGAAATCAATTCTGTTGATAATCATTTCACATGGGCTAATAACAGACAAGGCACTGATTTTGTGGAGGAAAAATTAGATAGAATCTTTCTTTCTCCTGAGCTGAATATGTTGTTGGTTAATGCCCAGGTTAGGCACATCTCTTTATTCTCTTCTGATCACAAGTTAGTACTTTTGAGTACTACTGAGTGTGTTATGAAGAAGAAGAAAAAGTTTATGTTTGATGCCAGATGGGTTCATAGAGATGGTTTTGAGGAGGCTGTTAGGAGGGGGGTGGAATATTCATGTTCCAGGCCCTGCCCTGTTTAGTGTGCAGAAAAGATTGAAAAATTTTAAAGATAGTTTACTGGGCTGGGTAGGTAGTACTCACTATAATTCTACTCTGCACTCTAATTCTACTCTGCTTATCTCTGAGCTTAAGGACAAATTAGTTTATATAGAGCAGTTAGGTGGGCTGAGGGATTGGGATGAGTGGGGTAGATGTAGGAAGTTGCTGCACCAGGCTTATAGTGATGAAGAGATGTTCTGGAAACAAAAAGCTAGGCTAAACTGGTTAAAAGATGGTGATAGGAATACCAGATTTTTTCAGGCTAGTGTAGGGCAGAGGAGAAAGATTAACTCTCTGGTGAATTTAAAAAGAGTTAATGGTAGTAAGTGTGAGACTGAAGGTGATATTGTGAATGAACTTAATAGGTACTTTGAGGAGCTATTCAGATCTTCTAACCCCATTTTGGATAATTGTAGCTTAGAGGGAATCCCAGTTTCCATTAGTGCTGACATGAACAAATTGCTAATCAGAGAGGTTTCTGTCTCTGAAGTTGAAAAAGCACTAATGGAAATGGAGCCCCTCAAAGCTCCTAGTATTGATGGGTGGAATGCTTTATTTTTTCAGAATTCCTGGGGTACCATTAAGGATCATCTGTTTAATGCAGTCTTAAACTTTTTTCAGAAAAATGCCTAAGGGTCTTAATCATGCTACCATTACTCTTATTCCTAAGAAGAAAAACCCTGTTAAAGTTTCTGAGTATAGGCCAATCAGTTTGTGTTCAGTGATGTACAAGATCATTTCTAAAGTTATAGCTAACAGACTGAAACTTGTTCTTAATGCTTGTATATCCCCTACTCAATCTGCTTTTGTGCCTGGTAGATACATTATTGATAATGCTGTTATTGCCAATGAATGCATACATTTTCTTAATGGCAAAAGGAAAGGTAAAAACAGCTATATGGCTATTAAACTTGACATGGCCAAGGCTTATGACAGGGTTGAGTGGGATTTTTTGGCTAGGGTTTGTAAAAAAATGGGATTCCATGAACAGTTCATATCTTGGGTCTTAGCTTGCATATGTTCTTCATCATTTTCCTTTAATGTGCATGGCACTCCCTCAGGTTTTGTTCAGCCCACTAGGGGCCTTAGACAGGGGGATCCTTTATCCCCCTATCTATTTATCATCTTGACTGAAGCATTTTCCAATCTTATTAAGCAAGCTTGTATGAGGTCTGAGTTTCATGGTCTTAGAATTAGCAAACATGCTCCTTTGATTTCACATTTGTTCTTTGCTGATGATTCTATTTTGTTCTGTAAAGCCTCTGTGTCTCAAGCTTTTTCTATTCTGAATATTTTGGATGAGTATGGGAGGGCTCCTGAGACTGCAGATGAAATATGTAATATATTGAATGGGATCTCTAGAGTTCACTCTTCCAAATATCTGGGACTGCCTCTGGGCATTGGAAAAAAAAAAAAGAGAGAAATTTTTCAGTTTATAAGTGAGAGAGTGACTCAGAGAGTGCATAGTTGGAAAAATAATTTTCTTAGTGAGGCTGGGAGGGAAGTTCTCATAAAATCTGTCCTTGATGCTCTTCCTACATATATCATGTCTTGTTTTAGGATACCTGTCTCCATTTGCAAACAAATATGCTCTGAAATTGCTAAGTTTTGGTGGGGGAAAGTAGGGGAGGGTAAGAATAGAATCCACTGGGCTTCATGGGAGAAGGTTGCTAGACCTAAGGAGAGAGGAGGGTTAGGTTTTAAGGATTTTAGAGTGTTCAATGAAGCTATGCTTGTTAAACAGTTGTGGAGATTGATAACCAAGCCTAATCTTCTTGTGAATAGAGTGATGAGGGGCAAGTATTTTTGGAAAGAAAACTTTTGGGAGGTTAAAGCCAAACACTCTGATTCTTGGCTCTGGAGAAGTTGGTTAGAAGCTAGAAAATCTCTTAGGTTAGGGGCTAGATTTAGGGTTGGGTATGGGAGCTCTCTGCAAATTTGGAAGTCTCCTTGGCTGCCTGTTGACTATCATTTCATCCCTGACTGTCCTTTTCCTAGTGATCTGGGTAGGATAGTGTATGTTAAAGATCTTATCTGTGGTGAGTCTAAGGATTGGGATGTAGAGTTGATTAGACAAACTTTTAACCCTGAAGATGCTGAGATCATTATCTAAATTCCTCTTAGCCATTGTCTACAAAGGGACAAACTTATTTGGCACTGGCATCCTAAAGGGGAGCTGACTGTGAAAAGTGTTTATGAGTTTTTGATGAATTGGCAGGCAAAGAGAGAGGCTATCTCTAGTAGCTCTGATTCAAGTGCAAAGAAAATGTGGAGGGTAACATGGGGGCTGCCTATCAAAGGTACAATCAAAAACTTCCTTTGGAAATGTTGGTTTGGGTTTCTAAGCTCTGGAGTTCAGTTGGAAAAAAGGCAAATTAAAACTCATGTGTGGTGTCCAATTTGTGGTGAAGATAGAGAGGATCTTGAACATATTTTATTCTATTGTAAAAAGGCTGAACTTTGTTGGAAGTTGATTGGGGTGAGTTGGGATAACTTAGAACAGCATAGGGCTATATTCAAAGATTGGTGGTTTGATATCTGCTCTAATGGTATAGATGAGTGCTTAAAGGATAGAATTAGTCTTTCTTGTTACCTTTTGTGGTGGCTTTGGAAGACTAGGAATGCGTGGATCTTTGAACAAAAAATGATTGCTGAACACATTGTGGTTGATAGAGCTTTGGAAGAATGGCTTGAATTCTCTAAGGTGTTTAATGATAAGGGGAGACTTGTGACTGTTATGGAGCACACTCAAGCTGAGGAAGTGGGAGATCTGAGGTTGGGGGTAGGACAGCTTCTTGTTGCTGTCAGTGCCCTATCTTCTACTTCTGGATGGCTGAGCTTTGGTGGTGGAGTTGTGAGCAATGGTACATTCTCACAACAATGCTCAGACTCTATTTCTTTCAAAGGCAGCAGAGAGGAAGGTTTACTCAGAGGAGTGCGGTGGATTCTGGAGAAAGCAGCACAACTCAATGATCAGGCCATTTGTTGTTGTGTGGAAGATAGGAGGCTTGCATCCAAACTCAATGACAGTCTGCCATTCAATTGTGAGTATGACATTGTTGCTGATGACATATATGTAATAGTTTCTTCCTTTGTTTCTTGTAAGTTTGTTTTTATTCCTGCAGTTAGTAGTTCTTGTTTAAGATTAGCCAAAGTGGCTTTGGAGGGGCTGTAATATGTTCACATCCCCGGTTCAAGGGAGCCTGTTGCTTAGGCTTTCCCGTTTGTATGGTCATTTGGCCAATCGGTTGTATTACTCTTTGAGTTTTAATNTAAACTTTATTCTGGTTTCTAGTTTCTTAAATTTTAATATGATCTTGATTTGGATGTGGACTATCTTGCATATCATAAATTTAGAAATTTATTATTTAATAATATCCCTTAACTATTAATTGATCCTAATATTTCAGTCATTGTTTTCAAATATTTTGGATTCTAGTTTATATATATTAGTTATTAAATTTTATTTCATTAAAAAGCATACATTTTAAACTTAATTGTTATTATATTTGAAATTTTATTATTTGGATAAAGTGAGATAACTTAAAATATATAGAAATCAACATAGTTTATGGGTGTGTAAATTTCTAGAAAATGTTTTTAAATCTGTATATTAATCGATCTCCATTTTTATTAATCTATTAGGAAAAAATATGGCGAATGGCAAAATTATCGTAGATTAATGTACAGAAAATTATCTTCATACTTATTGTAAGATGATGTATCAAACATCCAAAAAGTAAAGAATGGGGTTAATATACTTTTATTAAAATGATACAAATATACCAAAAAATAAGAATGATTAGAACATTACAGATTTACATAGAAGAAACCTATTTCAAATTTTAATTATTATGTAATCATCCCATGAAATTAGTAAAAAAAATAATATTGATTTAATTATAACTATTAGGTTATAGGGCAAAGACATTAACATGTTTTATTGTTATTATGTGTACTCATATGGAGTTTTTATTTTTATTTTATTTTTTTTTTGATAATTAATAGTTCAAGGATTGCCACAATTTTTTTAAGCGTTTTATGTAATAAGTTTATCAAGTAAAAAGTATTTATTTGGTTTCAGTTATAGCTATGAGGTTAATTATAAATATAAACTAACATATATAAATTAGTATTCTATTTAGAAAGAGTGTTACTATTCACCGCACCCATTTTTACTATTTACCGCACCCTTAAAATACTGTTTTGCCCTTATTAAAAAATAATAATAATAAAAAATTCAATTTTTAAATTTTTTTTTTAAATGTGGCCAAAAAATATATTATCTTATAAATTGATAAATGTGGCCAATCATATGAATGTTATAACACAAAATTCGAAAAAAAAAAAATCATAAAATTCGAACAAAATTCAAAAAAAAAAAAAAAACTAGAAAAATTCGAAAAATTCGAGCAAAATTCAAAAAAAATCCAAAAATAATCACGGCTTTTAAAATAATCGATTTTAAAAGTGTCCACGGCTTTAAAAGCTCCAAATTACCTTAGCTTTTAAAATAATCGAGTTTTTTTGCAAATACAACTCTCTTCGGCTTGTGAAAGTTCGACTTAATTTAATCAAACTTATTTATTAAGTGAGTTGAACAGAGTTTGTTCACGAGTAAATTCTTTATTATTATTTTTTATTCTCTAATGAAACAACAAACTTTTAACATCCGAACACTTCATGTTTTTCATACACTTCATTTAAGGTTTGATGTTTACGAGACGAATCAAATTTTCATAATTTCACGAGCTTACACGAATCGATTCGAGTTGAATCGGTTCTGTTATTAAACAAGCATAATCTTGAACATGATTTATTAAAACAAGCATAATCTTGTACATGAGCTATTAAACAAGCAAAATATTACGATACACCCTTACCCTTAATGGTCACATGTCAAAACCGTTAATGGTCACATGTCAAAACCGGCAGCTTTTGAAATTTTCCCAGCTGATCAAGGCTGAAACTTGAAATTGAACACCATTTTGCATAAACACTACAGTTGCAATAAAATATTTTTGCATATTTCCTGAACGGCAGCTTATATTACCGATTCGCTTCCATCTCCGGTCAATTTCAAGATTTTCAACAAAATCCCAAAATCCGCGATGTAAACCTTAACCTCCTCAAGCAACGAAAGCCGCCTGGTAAAATCCGTGTGCGCCATTGTAATTAAGGGTTATTGGGACAGAATCTTGAAACAAAAAATCGGTTCTTTAGTGACTTCATCCGTCACGAGCCAAGCAATACTGAACCTCTCTTCTCACGGGTTCTCATTTTCATGGCCGTTTTTCAAATGGGTCGAGGCCATTCCCCAGTACAAGCATTCCCTTCAATCCTGCTGGATCATGATTTGCGTTCTAACACAGCACCGACATTTCAGGACCGCTCAGAGCTTGCTCGAAAAAGTTGCCCGCAGGGAATTCTTTTCTTCCCCGCGTTTTGAACGCACTTGTGGGTAGTTATGGTGACCCGGATGTGAATTCTCATGTTTGAGCTGGCTGGTAATTTTCTGTGCTAATTGAAAAACAAATGGAGATGCACTCCAAGTGTTCGATCATATGCCTGTGTGTGGATATAAGCCTCATTTGCACGCCTGCACAGTGCTTCTCAATTCCCTGGTCAAGGAGAGGTTGACCGATACCGTTTGGAAAACTTACAAGAAAATAACAAAAATCGGGGTCGTTCCCAATTTGCACGTTTACAATGTCTTGATTCATGCTTGTTGTTAATCGGGAGATTTCGAGAAGGCTGAGGGTTTCTTGAATGAAATGGAGTCGAAAAACATTTTTCCCGATCTTTTCACGTATAATACTCTAATTTCAATGTATTGCAAGAAAGCAATGCACTACGAGGCCTTGTGTGTTCAAGAAAGGATGAAAATAAGCGGAATATCTCCCGATATCGTGACTTATAACTTGCTCATTTATAGCTATTCTAGAGAAGGCAGAGTGAGAGAGGCTTTGAGGCTATTCAAAGAAATTAAAGGCGG